>CAUYRB010056445.1:0-33953 GCA_963574695.1 Propithecus perrieri
AGTAGCTGGGACTACAGGCATGCGCCACCATGCCCGGCTAATTTTTTCTATATATTTTTAGTTGTCCGATTAATTTCTTTCTATTTTTAGTAGAGACAGGGTCTCACTCTTGCTCAGGCTGGTCTCGAACTCCTGAGCTCAAACAATCCGCCCGCCTCAGCCTCCCAGAGTGCTACGATTACACGCGTGAGCCACCACACCCAGCCGGGAAATTTTTAAAAATCTAATACTATTGAGATTGAAGCAAAACATCAGAGGGAATTTTGAGTCTAGTCCCAGAAGATAGGGAATGAGTGAGGTAACTAACTCAGAACAGAACGTTTATTTTTCTGTTGTTAAAGTTTTGTGTTGTCTTTGTCTGTATCAGATCCAATTTAAGACAATTCTTTATAGTTACAAAAGTGGATGTTGGATTATTCTCCTGTGCTTGGAGTTAAGGGTGTTATCAATAATATGGGCTTCCTTTTAGCTAAAGAGGTGGTTTCTTTGAGAAGAGAGCATGAGGGTGGCATGGTCCCCTTTCGGTTGAACCTGGAAGTGCTTGAGTACACTGAATATACTCTTTCTTCTGAAGAGCTCTCCATATTCCCAGACATGGCTGACAGCTTCCCTCCCACAGTAAGAGGTGGGACTTGGTTTTCCTGCTGTCTGCGGAAGGACTGAACCAGAACTAAAGTCCAGTGGTTACAACTTCCTCCTACCTCTCAGGAGTTCCTTTTCAAATTCCTCCAGCAATTCCTTAAAAGTTAGCTGTTCTGCAGGGTTCTTCCTAGCTCTGCTTCTCTTCTTATGTTATATATGTCAGGATTTCCAAAACTATTGAGAAAGAAATGAAACTTTTTATCTGAGGAATGCAAGCCCCTTTAAATGATCAGGCCCACAGAGGCACTGAAATGTGCCAGCAAAACACCATAACTCATACCCTATAGTTCTAAGATGTATAGCCAATCACTGATCAATGTTATTTCTATAAACCAATGAGAATGCCTGACAGACAACTTTTGTAATCACCCCCTCTCCTGATTTGTCCATTTTTCTTTAAATACTTGAGCCTCTCCTTTGTTTTCCAGGGCACTTCCCAGTATTTCCCGGGCTACCATTATCAACCTTGGCCCAAATAAGCTCTCTACCTATATTAATTTTGCCTCAGTTTCTTTCTTTAGGTTGACACTATGTTTAATTATTTGGGGAGCTCTGAGCTAAACATAGTAAAATAGATTCCTTTAGCCAGGATTTCATATCTCAAAATCTTTTCTTGGCTAATGTTGTTTGAGAAGCTCCAGGAAGGAGGTATAGAATGCAGCATTTCACTAAACCCATTTCCTCTCTTTCCTCCTTCAAACCCGTTCCACTTGCAGGATTCCCTACGTTGAAGAATGGCCTCATCATACACAAAGTTTCCCCAGCCACAAACTTGACATTTGTCTTGATTTGTCTATTTTCCTTAAGCCCAGAATTCCCTCTGGATAAAATTAAGATTATGCCTTGATGTGATATTTATTTATTTGACAAATACTTACAAAACACATTTTTATATACTATCTGGCTTTGGAAACTTACACTCTAATTGCAAGGACAGAACCCACATATACGAAAAGCTAAATAACAACCTTTAATAAGAGGTATCACCTTTAATAAATAAATATATATCAAAGATAATGCATATTATTGCAGGTTGAATAAGAGCCATCTTTGTGGACTAAAGAGGTCAGGCGAGGATTCCGGGGAGGTACTATTCTGTTGCTTAGAAACAGCCTTGGAGAGGAGAGATAATTTAAAATGGCTATCCAAAGAGACCCGTAGAATGATCAAACTGGAAGATACATAAGCACGCATTTGCTAATACTCTCATTTTACATAGAGGAAACTGAGCTCCAAACAGACCAAATGATGAACGATAAGCCACGTTCAGTCAGTATTTATTCAGTGCCCACTGCATGCAAGGCGCAGCATGGGCTACATTTGTTCAAAAGAGCAAGTAAGGTGAGACTAACTATCAAATAGCACCAGTAGTTGGCAAGAAACAGCTGTGTCAAAGCCTCCCAAGGATCAGGCCTTTGGTGAAAAGGGGGTCAGACCAACTGTTAGTTGTGAACTGGGTTACTAGTTCCTCCATTTACCCTTGAAAATAGAATGAAAATAGTGACTCACAGGTTAGGTAGGCACTAATCATTTCTGCTTCATGAGTAATGAGGGCAGAAGAATTTACCGCCACCTACAGTGTCCAGTCATACCCTATCTGAATATCCAGATATCCAGGTAGGAAATTCTGAAGCAATATTTACAGCGTCCACTCGAGGGAAGGTGACAGAGCCTGAATTTTTTGAGGCGGAAACGCTGTGGTTGGTTTAGGGCAGTAGAGGTGGGAAGGCGGGAAGATCCTCACCATGAAGGATCATTTTTTTTCTTGACTTCTACTTGGGTTATATTTTTTAATGCTCTTCTAATAAATTCAGAGTAAGGGCATTTCAGGGTCCACAGTTCAGCATTAGGGTAAATAATAACACTGGGTTTTTACCCAGAGGAAGTTCAACAGGAAAAGCTAAAAGATTAGCGAGACTATGTAAAGATATCTTCCTGAAAATGAAAGCACACACATGAAGAAATTGTGAAGACAGGAAAAAAGTCACAGCTGTCGATAAAGTAAACAGGAACTGGCCTTTCAGTCCTAAGAGACCAAGGGTTTCCAATTCTGGGATTTCTGAATACCTGACATCAGCTCGAATTAATCTATTCCTCATTGTTCATAGAATCTCCAAAGATGGTCCTGAAAGTAGCCTCATTTCCTCCGTTCCCCTGTTCGTGCCCGAGTGTATGTGTGCTCCCAGCACAGCTTGAAATTAGTGTATTTTTTCATCTCTGCCTTTAGTTTTTAAACAAGCAAGAAGAGATCCCAGGAGACTCGGACGGCCGGCCCGCTGTGCAGTGATGTCGGGTAGCCCGAGGCAGGTCTTCATTATCTTCTCCCCACCTGGCTTAGCGTGCAAGGAACAACCTGCCCCTGGAGAGGAGTTTTAAAATGATAATATGTAGTGTGAAATTAGATCATAGATATGAAAGCTCTTCTTTGAAGTTAAAAAAATTTTCAGCCCACAAATGCACACTATTGATGTTATTTATTAATGAAACGTATTTGCTACTCCCTTTGTCAGGCTCCTAGGCAGATTTGCACGCATTCGTGTACAAAGACAATCATCACCATTATGGCTTATAGGATAATGTAGAGGTCTGATTGCTAAAACATATTAATACATACAGAAATATACCTAGGAGTCCATGCATCACTCTCTTCTACTTCACCGGCTACCAAAAGAAATTAAAAATTGATATGAGCAAAAGACTCCCTTCCTTCCTTATGGGGTGAGAGACAAAGGAATGCGTGAGGATAGGGCTGGAGGGTGTTCTTCCCTCTCCTGCCTGCTAAGTGTCAAAGAGGAGACGAACTCTCAAAGGAGTCCTCCCAACCCAGCAATCACAAAGTACTTGGCAAAGACCAGCTCATGAATAGGGTTAAATGTCTATAGATGTGCCAAACCTGGCATATCCCTAGAAACAAAGAAAAGACTTTGGTCAGAGCAATTTATTAACAAATGGCCTAGAAGTACTAGACACGTATCTCAGTTTGTGTCTCATGACCTCTCCAGGGTGAGAAAGCTGGTCCTGACCTAGTTCACAGGAGCCTCAGACAGGTGACTGAAGGAATTCCAAGACATGATGAACAGCCCACCAAATGCTCTCCTTACAGTAATACTGGCTGCCCATTTAGACCACGGCCTTCACAGCTTTCCATGGGGAGCAGATGTGGGATTGGGGCTAAGAGAATCTGTACCCACAGGTCCTATGTGGGCACTGACTTTGACCATACTTGTTTGATTGATTTTATGGGAGATAAAGCCTGAGCCTTCTCTTCCAGAGCTATTTCTGGATTGAACAGTGAAAGATCAATAAGATCCATAGATAAGCACTCAGGCTTTAGCAGGTGACTTCGGGAAGGGCCACTATAGTGTAAGAAGATTCTGGGGTGAGTACTGGGGACAAGTAGCCATTTCCTCCATACAGGTAATGTCGGAAAGGCGACTCTGCTCCTTTTCTGTGTAAGGAAGCAGGCCCCTTGATCCATGCAGGGCAGAAGGCACTTTCCAAACTCCATGTAGGACAGCATGATATTCTGTGTGGCCCCTGGTATCTATAAAGCAAGAAACGACTCAGATAAACTGCGTGAATGAGCAAGAAGCAGGAAGAATTGGCGCTTAATAGAAACCACAGAGGCAGCCTAGGTTCACATCAAAACAAGGATCCGATCTGCTCGCTAAAGACAAAGGTACGGAGTGAGCACAGAGAGGTTGCCCTTTGATGAATGTCTGTTTGAGCCATGTGTCGAGAATTATCTCATATCACGGACTCTTTGTGCAAACTCTCCATCATTGTAAATATAGGTTTTTTATTGAATGCTACAAAATAAAATCTAATGCAGATCAGTGAATAACTCATGTGGTTTCTCAGGGAGGGATATCAGTAGGACTTCCATCACTAATATAATCATAATCACTCCCTCTAAGGATTAAATTTATCCCTTCGGCAAAGGCTCAATAAATTACAAAGAAAAAAAAGTTTGATATAATGATGTCTTCTAAACCAAAAGCCTTGTTGAAAATTCACCTGGGTTATGTAGCTCTCTCTAACAAGCTAAAACATTGCTTTCATGCCATACTGTTTATTGTCATGGGAGCTCACAGACTGGTGGGGGCTTTCTGCGTTTTATTCACAAAGCATAAAATTGAAGACAAGCTCTGTGCAGTGAGTTTTAGATCAGACACGCGGGGGCAGCAGTGAGCTGAGAAGGAACACAAACAATAGCGGCCCCTTTGAGCCAGAAAGTTTGAATCTAGAAATTGAGATGCCTGGCTAGTTCTGCTTACAATCATTTATGCCAAACAGAAACACCTTTTTAAACCCTTGAAATTAAATGGTAGAGGAAGTCACTCTTCCAATATGTATGTTCTGTTCCCCATTAGCGCTTAATTTTCTAATTTCTCTAATGTTTTTGCTTTTTCTATTGATAATTTTCTTTTTAAATCTATTAAGGAGTTTGATCATGTTAAAGCTGAGACGCTTCTTCCCGACCAGCCCAAGCCGAAGCCCAGGGAGCCGAGGCGAGATATCCCAGCCCACAGGCACAGAAAGCACGCTCTGTGCGGCGCCGAAGGTAACAAGGGCCGCCTTTGTGGAGAGCCCACTTTGGCCCAGAGCTGACAACATTGTTAGAGCAAATTGGTTTCCAAGGGCTCCTTTTTATAAAATGGGGAGGACACAGTGGCACTCCCTCTTCCTCTCCAAAGACGGGTTTGTTTCATCCCTGCCTTTTCCAGCATGGCGCAGGCAGATAGCCCATCTCTGGACAGCACGATCGGCCGGTACCGGTTTCGCTTTCGCTGCAGGCAGGAGAGTCTGTGAACAAAGGTACCCCAGCCAGCCCGTCTGTAACCCCCAAATGAGGGGGCGTTTTTACGGAGGGCAGGCTGGTCCACCTGCGGGGGCTGTTGGAGAATGACGCCCCGGAGAAAGGGAGAAAGGAAGGGCGGATCTAGGCTCACTCCCCACGTGGCCCAGAATAGCCCCACGGGGGTGGCCGGGACAGCCCCTCGCCCTGTGCCTGACAAGAGGCCCTTTGTCAGGCTGTCAGGCAGGGTTTTACTTTTAGACTCAGCCAGGGCTGCCCTCTTGCTCTGGGCTTTCCCTCGCACAGCTGTTGCTTCTGCTTTCCAAAGCCCTGCCCTACAGGTGCTGTGCTTCCCTGTGCCTTTGTTTGCCTGGCCAAGTTGGAAGAGCGATGGTAACTTTAAGGAGAGGGGCTGGGGAAGGTTGCAGCCCCCAGACAGGCTCCTAAGCACTCCCCTGCCCAGCCTGGGAGCAGCTTGCCTTCCCCCATCACACCATGGGCCTCCAGGCCAGGCATTTTTAAAACCAAACAACCCAGGGTCCCCAGGATAGGTAGCCTCACTGTACTGAGCATCCTTAAATGCTGGGCCCTCTGTCACTGCCCTGTCTGAGTGTCAGACACTTTACCCGGCCCAACCTGGAGTCAAACCCCAAAGCCACTCCTACACCACTGGCCTCTCTGATAAAAGGGTTTTTTGTATGCTTCGTATTCTAGGTAGTTTCTTTCATCCACTGTAATAGAAATACGTATTTGTTGTAGCATTTCCATCCAGCTTGACTCTTTAAACAAATCTAGGCATAATTTTACCTTTCTGATTTTTTTTTTTAACATAGTTGCGGCCATACTGGATGTGTGACTTCAGCACGGAAGGCCGGGCGCGGTGGCTCACGCCTGCAATCCTAGCACTCTGGGAGGTCGAGGCAGGAGGATCGCTTGAGCTCAGGAGTTCAAGACCAGCCTGAGCAAGAGTGAGACCCCGTCTCTACTAAACAGAAAAAAATTAGCCGGTGTGGTGGTGCACTCTAGTAGTCCCAGCTGCTCAGGAGGCTGAGGCAGGAGGATCACTTGAGCCCAGGAGTTGGAGGTTGCAGTGAGCTATGATGACACCACTGCACTCTAGCCCGGGTGACAGAGTGAGACTCTGTCTCAAAACAAACAAACAAACAAACAAAAACCTGCACTGAAACAGACTACCTGTGGGGAGTAGGACTGGGGAAATTAGTCAGTTTTGCTTTTTTACTTTCTGCTTTTCTAGATGGTTTAATCTTTTCCCAAGAAATGAATGATTTTTGTAATGTACAAAAGGAAAGAGAACAGCTCTGACTAAAGCCAGAGTCATGGCTGTGTTGTACATGCCTCAGCCAGGACTTGACACAGTGGGCGGGTCTTCTGTTCTGTCCTTAAAACCGCACTGAAACTCTTGCTCCTACTGCTGTAGTCCCTTAGCTAAAAGAGTTTGAAATGGCTGTGGTGTTTCTGGATGCCTATTTTTGAGGAGCAGGCTGAGAGCTCCTTCCTCTGTCCAGTGTGCCCCTACCCCAACACACACACACACACACACACACACACACACACATTCTTTCTCTCTCTCCCCCTTTTTCCTCTTTTTCAGACACATGATGCTGTCAGGCCCAAGAATTGGCCAGGAAAGAACTCAATACAGACAGGACCGCTCAGAGAAACAATAAGATAAGTCCACATATTATACAACACTTTGAAAAGGAAACTGTCAGGAGACTGGAAGAGAACTGGCTGTTCTTTATTTTTATTAACACTTTTGTCCTGTATTTGTATTCTTTCTTTCCATTCAGCTTCTTCTGTGGTCTGAATGTTTGTGTCTCCCCAAAATGCATATGTGGAAAGCCTAACCCCCAAGGTGATGGTATTAGGAGGTGGGCCCTTTGGGGAGGTGATTAGGTCCGTCAAGAATGGCGTTAGTGCCCTTGTGAAAAAGGCAGGAGGAAGCTCGTTTGCCCCTTCAGCCATGTGAGGACACAGAGAAGTGGCCATCCATGAGAAAGCAGCTTTCATCAGACACCAAATCTGCCAGCGCCTCGATCTGGAACTTCCCAGCCTCCAAAACCGTGAGAAGTAAATTTCTGTTGTTTGTAAGCCACCCAATGTATGGCATTTTGTTATGGCCCCAACAGACTAAGACAGATAGGCGCCTCCTTTACACCACCCTGTGCCTGGCTCTGGGCAGCTCCTGGATTATGAAGGAGGAAGCCACAAGCCCTGCCTGGAGGACTACATGTTCCCTGCAGGACACAGGGAAATGACGAGCTTACAGTGCAGTGGGCAGCGGGCAGAGGAGGCCAGAGCAGGCAGCCAGCCTAGTTCAGCCCACGTCAGGGAAGGTTCTCGGGAGGAGATGCCTGTATCTCAAAGGACCCGCCAGCCTAGTAGAGAAAACAGGAAATGATAACAAGATCCCTCTGCTCTTGAGTTTTTCTCCACATCATGGTCAGCTCTGAACATTTCACATGCAGCAGATCACTGGATTCTCACAGCCCTGTGGGGCAAGTGCTGTTACCACTCCCATTTCAAAGCAGAGGTCCCTGCGGCACAGAGGGCTGAGTGACTGCCACCAAGGCCACACTGTTAGTGTGAGGGTGGTATAGCCAGGATTTGAACAGAGGCCCTCTGGCTCTAGAGCCCCGCTTCTAACCCCTGGATGATCCTGCAGTTTGGGCAACTCAGGGAGTGAAAGGGGCGTCTGGAACACAGGGTTTCAGGAGCCAGGTTGGAAAGGTGGAGGGACAGCCATGTCCTGCTGAGGTGCCTGAGTTTTGTCCTGAAGGCAGTGCGAGGGTTGACAGTAAAGGCGTGTCCTGATCAGGTTTGGGTTCTAGGTAGATGTGTGCCTTTGGAAGAAGGATTGGTGTGGCCAGACTAGAGCGGCAGTGAGGTGGCCCTGGTGGGACTCTAACGGAGGGAGGAGGGGTAAAGGTGGGTGGGGAGGGCGACCAGTGTGAGCACTGTGGAGAGGGACGCCTGACACCCGGCACCCAGCACCTGGTGCAAGTGACCGGCTGGAGAGTGGCTCCTCTCAGGTTTACTGGGAACACTGGAATGAGAGCAGGCATAAGAGAAGGGGACGGATGCAGTTCCGGTGCCTGTGGGGATTCCACGGGAGATAAGGACTCTAATTAGGTCAGTGGCCTGAGAAATGGAAAGAAGGAGGCGAGTGCCGGCCATCTTCTTAAAGCAGGTGCTCTCACCTGGCCAGCACTCAGGGGTCTGCAAACTTGAGTGGGGAAAACTATATCTTTATTTTCACTTTCTTCCTACTAGAGTTTATCATCTTCTTCAATTATTAATGTAAGAAAATGAAATGACTATAGTAACATTAGCAACATCTGTGACTTTGTCATCAATAGAAATCACAGATTGTTCACATCACATTTCAGGTGTTGCAGATATTTCCAGGTGTCACTTGTGTCCCTCACTACTTAAAAATGATATTAGCTAGACCTGATACTGGATCTGAGTGTTTAATACAGTATTAGCGCATCATTACATGTGTTCACATATCAAACTTTTATAATTTTGGAAACTATATTTCTAAAAAAGTTTCCATTGTAATCCTTTATATTTTATTTTATGTATTACAAAGCATTATTCTGAGAAGCAGTGCAAAGTCTTCATCAGACTGCCAAAAGTTTTAATGAGACCAAATGAAATGTTAGGAACACCTGACTTAAAAGTAAAACAAATTACACTTGTTAATGTTTGGAGGTGGAAGGGGAGAAAACAAGAAGACTCCATGAACACCTGGCTGAGCGCCTGAGTGATTGATGGTAACACCTTCCACCCTGGAGGACACAGGGGAGCTGGAGACGGCGACAAGGAGTTCATCTGGGAAGATGTTGGGTGTGCGAAGCCCACGGGACAGCAGCTGAGCTGTCCAGTGCAGAGCTGGCAGTACGGCCACAAAGTTCCAGAGCGACCACGGGAATAGAAGTCTCATTTCGGAGTCAAATGCACAGACTTGTTACAAAACAAACAAGCATCTCCAGAAAGAGCATGTGAAATGCGAAGATTAAGAGGGCTGAGCCTGAGGGACTGGGAGAAGTGGAAGCAAAAGAGACCACGGGGTGATGGGGTGAAGGGGAGGGAGGGCAGCCGGGAGAACTGGCACAGTGGGAGCAGGGGAGAGAGGACTCGGGAGAGAGTGGTGTCGGCGTCTCGGACTGAATTGGAGGAGGACAAATCCAAGCCCCTGAGTCAGGCAGCATTGCCGCCTGAGGACAGCTCCCCAAAACTGTAAGAAGCCAGATCTCAGGGATTTGGGGTTAATCAGCTGGAAACAAGAAAGTAGAGGTGGTGAGTACGGGCTACTCTTTGAAGACATTTCTGTAATGGAGGGAGAGTGGGGAGTGGGGATCACGAAGCCTCCAAAACAGAGGGAGGCAGGGAGTGGGGTGGAGCAGGCAGATTGGAGCAGAGGACCACTTGAGGCAGGCAGGGTCAGGACACACGTGGAGGGAAGGAGCAGGCCCATTTGTTCTTTGATGAGAGATTTCAAGTGGAAATGAATGTGTGGTTAAGTCTGGATAAGAGAAGAAAACCTGAAGGCATCCCTCCATTCCTGTTTCCTCTAGACAGAGGTGGGTCCAGAGCTTGTGGGGTGAAATGTATGCAGTTTGGGATAAGGGCCTGTTTAAGAAAAAGAATGAAAAATTTAGCAAATCAAAATTAGGGATAAAGAATGAGAAATCACACAAATTATAAATTTTTAAAAAGCAGATAATTACCACCAACCTTATAAAATTCAGAAAATAATACAAGATTTATATTAATCAATTGACACACTGCTATAATATTTTTTTTCCTACATTTTTAGCTATATATGCTTATCATCTCTAAATGCAATGATTTGGTAATATTTTCTAAAGTGAGATTAGAAGGATAATTCAATATTCTAATGTGGTTGGTTGAATTTTGTTTTTTAATATTGATGGTTGGGATGCATAAAGCTTGTGACTTCACAGAGCTTGCTGCTTGTAGAAATCCTACAATTCTATCCCACATGATTCTCATTAAGAAGAAAAAAATGTATGATGCATATATTAGTCAGCTCAGGCTGCTGTAACAAAATACCATAGACTGGGTGGCTTAAACAACATTTATGTCTCACAATTCTGGAGGCTGGAAGTCCTCAAGATCAAGGTGGAGTTCTGCTGAGGGCTCTCCTGGCTTGCAGACAGGTGCCTTCTTGCTGTATGTTCACATGGGGTGGGGGGAAGAAAGAGAGAAGCTCCAGCTCTCTGATCTTTTCTTACAAGGACACAAGTCTCACGTGAGAACTCAACCCTTATGACCTCATCTAAGCTGAATCACTTTCCAAAACCTTGTTTCCAAACACCATCACATGGGGGGACAGGGGTTCAGCACATGAATTTGGGGGAACACAAACATTCAGCCCGTAATAATGCATTTATAATTATAAATGCTGCATTATCTATTAAGTGCCTGAGAGGGAAAGACTCCTGTTTTGATTGTGTCCCGAGAACCAAAACTTCCACTTACCCTTTTATACATCAGAGGATTACAAGAATTTTCCAGAGACTAACTTCTGGCTCTATACATTTTGAACCCTGTTTTCAGCTTTATCTCATGCCTCTGCTGCCGGGCTCCATGGGACACATTCCTGTCACCATGTCCTACCCTGCACCTGGTGCACAGGGGCACTGAAAGTCCTGAGAACTGCTTCCACACCAGGGTGACTAGCAGTAATTGAAGCTGAAACAGAAGTCAACAGGTCACATAGATATTCCACCACTAAAACCAAACGAAGGGCCTCTCCAACCCAACATTGTCTTAGCTGGATCTCCAAATGCCCGTGGTCACCCGTGTCAGCTAACACAAGAAAACGGGTGGCATCTCAACCAGTTGTGATTAAAATATCATACTTTTGCATACTTGGCAAAAGCACCAAAGGAACACATTGATAGGGCCTCCCTCAGGGCCCTCGAAGGGGCCGGCAAGTGAGGGGCTTCGCCTTCACGGTGAATCCACCTCTGTCTCCAGGGCACCAGCTGTGAATGTGTGGGTTCTGATGAAACCACTACTTGAAATAAAATAGTAGTTGACAATTACATAGTGCCTACCAGGGGAAATGCTTTGTGTGTGTTAAGTCACTTAATCCTTATAACAACCCTGTGATGTTGGTGCTATGATAATCCTCACTTTACAGGTAGGGAAGGGTAGGTAACCTTTCCAAGGTCACACATGTAGTAATTTCCAAACCTAGGATTTGAACCCCAGCAGCCTGGGTCATGCTTGCACCCAGTGCATGCCCCATAGCAGCCCCACATCCCTGCCCCCATTCCAGGACACTGCAGTGCCCCCATCACCTTCCGATATAGTAGATATTTTACTGATTTGCCTATTTTCTGTCCCTTGTTACTAAAACAAAGACTCTGAGGGCAGAGCTGTTTGTTTTGTTCACTGCTGAAGTGCCAGCACGTAGAACAGTGCTTGCCACATGGTAGGTATGTAGCAAATCTTTTGTGATTACCTTAAACTCTCTAATTCTCCTCCCAAGAAGTAATCTATTTGAAAAACTGCAAAAGAAAATGAATGTAAGAGGGAAGAAACACACACACAAAATGGGAAAAATGTCGCTCACATGAAATCCAGGGGGAAATAAACTGTTAGATACAGTTTGAAGAAGGTAGTCAGCTCTGCCATAAGTGTCGGTGAATCATAGTCCCACATGTCTCAGATCAGGTAAACCATAGAGAGAACCAACAAGGAATGATCAAAAAATTTCAGGTGACCTTGAGTGCCCAGCTGAGGTTTGAAATTCAAAATCTGAATTATCACCTAACTGCATGATTATATGATTTTCTCCAGTAATATAAAGAGCCAAAGAAAACAGAGGAGGGATGTGTGGCCCCAAGATTGGGGATTTGTTGGTTGACTGTGCCAGCAAGTCAAAGGAGTAAGGGAGCTGTGTCTGATGGTGAGAGTGTCCTTAAGGCCCAGAGCACTAGAGGCTGTTGAAGGTTGATGCCTTGGTGAGACCGAAGCTTGACAGGACGCAGGTGCAGGGCAGGCGAAGGGCATGAGGTGGAGCTCAGAGTGGAATTTCCAAGTTCAAGATTTCAGAGCTGAAGCAGCTCTAGATGATGACAAGGTCTTGTAATAGGATAGGAGATATTGATGGCAAGTGAGTAGAGATCTATGATGAGTCACGGGACATGGGAAAATTCGATATTATGTGGGATGGGCACTAATGTATGGCTTTATGAGCTTCAGCCCTGATTTGTAGAAACTGGAAACTGTAAAGCCAGCTTTAAATATCACCTTCTCCAACAGTCCACTTTTGATTGAAAATACCTTATTTACAGTAATTCTAAAATACCAATCCTCCCAAAATGAACAAACCAGGATACTAGCATCAGCTCAATTCAGTAGGTTCATAAAGTGGAGGCCTGTGAGCTTTGCTTGTTGGGGATTTTATTCTGTTCAAAGAATTATTTGCAGTTTCACACACACGAAAGATTTATACCTCCAGATTAAAGTCCCTTTTGAGATCATACCAGAGAATCCATATTTTATTCAGTGGTACATACATAATAAAAGATCTTTTGTCTTCTGACGTTCACATTCTAAGGCTACAAAACACTCAATAAATACGTAAATATAGTGACAAACAATGGCAGGGTGGGAAAAAAAGCAAGTAGATCTCCCAGACACCCAATCCATGAAATGCTCGAATTACAAACATAACCGCCTGATTTTTAGAGAAACAAAAAAACATTACTAAGTATTCTCCAGTGGTTTAAAAAAAAAAGATAATAGGAGCTTAAAATCAGATGTAGTGTCCAATGAGGAGTAAGATTTCAACTTCTTTCACTGTCAACTGTAGCTGGGAAGAGGGAGACAAATGTTTGGTGGGTGGGTTTTTTTTCCAGATTATTTTATCCAGTACTTAGCCTGAAACATTGAAGAAAGATATCAGAATCCCATACCAACTGCAGCCAGCAAGTAAACTGATTTATATTCTCCTTTGAGGAAATTCATAATAAAAGAGCCAGTCTGGTGTGTTTTGTTGAGTTCACCTGAAGTGATAATGAGCCTTACTGGAGTCTCTCAAAGTAGTGGCCAAGTTAAAGGCTCTCCACCCTGAGAATTTGCTACCCAGGAAACAACTAAGCAATATCCCCTTTCCCTGCTTTGGGAGACAGCAGCTTCTGGGGCCGATGTGTCTGGTTTGGCAGGTTGACAGGCACCTGGGTGGTGTTTTGGAAGTCAGAAGTGAAGGAATCCATGCACTGGATCTTACGTGTGAAGTAATTTTTAGACATTTTATAAAACTAGGGAAACGATTTTGCCCTTTCCGTTTCTCCCCTACTGGGTTTTCCGTATCTCCAAGACAGATGGAGCACATGTAACAAACCAACCGAATGCAGAGGATGCAATCTGGGATATTAAAAATAAAATCTTTTCCAAATCTTCACAAGCTCCTTTAAAAACACTTCTACCCAAGTGTTAAAGCATCTAACAGAGGTATCTAAAAATGGAAAGAAGGAGACGAGGTGCCCTGAGGGTTCTTATTTCAAAATCCGCCAGAATTAATATTTACTTCTCAGGAAGGGCACTTTACACAATCAGCAAATATGGCCAAATTTAGTCATATGTGAACTTGAAGATGATTATATCCCAGAGGGCTTTCCATTAAGAATCTTAAAATATAAAAATGTTGAATTGAATCCAGAAATAAGACAGAGCAGCAAGTGCAATTAATCCCCTCACATAATGTTACTATATTACTGGACTCAAGTAAACAGTATCATTAAGTTTTTCAAAGAAATCAGTAAAAAAAATATATATATATATATGGCTAGCTAGATTTTGACATTGTATTCTCTACTCTTACTAATTATAAGCTACTTATTATAGAAACATTGTAGCTTATATTTTTCATTTTCATAATATTTAAATTTCATATTTTCATAATATTTAAAAACAGAAACCTATCAATAGTGGATCTTGGGTTTTACATTTTCTACGTAAAACTAATTTATTCTGAGCCGTATGTAATTTCAGATTTTTCTAGGGGTAAAATTAACCTCACAAAATTATATTCAAATATCACTATTCTATTGCCACCAACCAAAGAATACATCAATATTCAATTAAATGTAAATAAAATTAATTTTGTCTCCTTCCTCTCTTCTCTACTGGAACATATAAGTAAATTGTTTGAAGTATGTTACTGATGGAAATTAAATGTAAATTACTTATTTCTTAATTTCCGGAGCCTCTGTGCACTGGGAACTGATCTAGGTGCTGGGTACAGCTGTGAGTGAGGCAAACATGGCCCACGTAGTCTAATGGGGATAATGGCAACAAACTCATACACAAGCAAATGAACAAACACGCCCATATCAGGTAGTGATGAATGCGATGATGAAAATGAAATCTAATGGGATCAGTGGTGGCTGGGAGGGGTGCGGGGCAGGGGGACAGGGGACAAGGTGATCAGGAAATTGGAAAAGGTGATGTTTGGATCAAGACCAGAGGAAACCTTGCAGAGAGCTGGGGCAGCAGTGTGTGCATTGGGGGGCGAGGGCGGTGAAGCATACTAGCTAATGCCAAGACCCCAGGGCAGGAAGGAGCTTGGTGTGTTCATATAACAGAAAGACGGCTAGGGGGACTAGCGTGTAGGGAAGAGAGGGGAGGGGGAGAGTGAGAGACAAGATCCAGGAATGAGGCAAGGCCAGATTATGTAGTAAAGAATTGGGGTTATATTCTAAGAAAGAGAAGCCACCACAGGAATTGACTGTATTTTTTAAAAAGATCATTCTGTCTACCATGAGGCAAATGGATGGGACAGTGTGACATAATAAAAAATGCATGTTCTCTGTCCCCAGTTCCTGGCATAGAGCTGCTATAACCCTTCTGATTCCCTGGACAATAGGGGTGCTGGGTGCATCTTTTTTTGCTCCAATATTTGGTCTTTGACCTGTATTCCTGACAGCCTCTAATCCTTTGGGATTTCCTGGGTGATAGCAGTGTGTTTTGTTCTAATGAGGTGACTCTCGGTGGGCTTCTGGGTGGGGGCTGGTCACAAGAAAGAGCAAGCCATGGTTAAAAGCTTGGAATTTTCAGCTCCATGCCCATCCTCCAGCAAAGGGGGAAGGGCTGGAGATTGAGTTAATAATCCATCATGCCTATGTGACAAAGCCTTCATAAAAATCCCTGAACTGTGGGGTTTGGTGAGTTTCCAGGTAGGTGAGCCCATCCATGTGTTGAGAGGGGAACACACCCACCTCCACAGGGACAGAAGCCTCTGCACTCAGGTCTCTTGAGAACCTCGCCCTGAGTCACTCTTCATCTGGCTGCTCCTTCATATCCTTTGAAATATCCTTTATCATCTATAGGCAAGAGTAAGTAAACTGCTTTTCTGGATTCTGTGGGCCACTCTAGCAAATTATTGAACTCAAGAAGGGGGTCGTGGGAGCCTCTGATTTGTAGTCATATTGGACAGAAGTTGTGGATAACCTGGCAACCTATGACTTGCAATTGGCATCTGAAGTGGGGGGCAGTCTTGTGAGACTGAGCTATTACTCCAGTTAATGTCAGAATTGAATTATAGAATTATAGGATACCCAGCTGGTGTTGGAGAACTGGTTGTTGGTGGAGAAAAAATTCACACATTTTAGTGACCGGAAGTGTTCTGTGTTGAGTGTAGAGAAAAACAGTCTGGTTTTTCCCTATACAGGCAGGGACAAGAATGGAACCATGGGGACCAGCTAGGAAACTGACAAAGGAGTCTAAGAGAGACACTGTGGTGACCTTAAGTAGGGTGTTAGCAGTGGCCACAGCGGGGATGGTGGGACATGTTCAGATTTGAAATATATGTTAGAGATAAAACCCATGGGACTTGCTGATAGATAATTTCATTTTCCCAAATACTGTTATTCCCCTTGAGCTACATTTCCAAAGATTTTACTGAAACAATTTTAGATCCAAGCCCCTTGCCCTTACCTCCCGACGCATATGCACATCCACACACCTCTTTTATGCCTTGGGAAAATGCCCCCAGCCTTCTAATAGCACAGTTGGTCCACACGGCTTAGCCAGGCCTCCACTGCACCAAGCGCATCTCAGCCACTGCTGCACCTGCGAGGCCCAGAGTGACTCTCCAGCCCACCTTTCCCAGGCCTTATGAGCCACACCCTCCTACAGACTCCCAGAGAAATTCATTCCATATTCGTGCACGGCTCTTGGCACACTCAAGATTTCTGACCCTCTGAGCGTCTGCCCTAGACAGCTCTAGCAGCCCCAGTATCATTCAGTGGGTGGATATCAGGGCCCCGCTCAATACTGGGGCCTTCACACGCTTTGGTTATTTCACTCTTCACCACTCCTAGAAAACAGAACCATCAGCAGCACCATCCTACGGCTGAGGAAACCAGTTTATAGCCATGTTTTGCAAATTGCAAATCAATACCCAGCTAGAATTTAAGTTAGGTGAAGCCCACCTGGGCTCTTAACCTCTGGGCCCTGCTGCTGCTTGAAGAACTGCTGCCCCAAGAGTGACCCTCCCCCTGCTTAGTTAAGCATCAGAGTTAGAACACAACTCTGGAGCCAGATTCCCTGGAAGGAAACCTGAGTATCACCACATTTTACTTCAGTGACCCTGGACAAATATACTTAATCTCTCTGTTCCTCTGTTTCCTCATCTGTAAAAGAAAAATAATAATAATACCTGCCTCGTAAGGTGAGGATTAAGTGAGTTACTATATATAAAGTGCTTAGAATGATACCCGGTAGAGAGGAAGTGGTATATAAATATTATCTAGCATCGTGATCTCATCATTATCATCCTCCTGTCCCAACCACCACCATGTCACCCTCATTTCATATTTGTGCAACAAAACTTCAACTATTTGATCACTGAGCTGTTACCAAAAGTCCTGTAGGTAGGAGTCTGTTGAGTGGGTTGTTAGAACGGTGCATAGCAAGGTCATTACTAAATAAATAAATAAATAAAACCATGGTGGGGTAAAGTGATGAGGTGACTGTCAGAGATACTAAAGAGACACTTAATAAGTTGTGATTAATTTACTCTGAATAATGCATTGAAGTGAGGACATTTTCAAAACATTATTTGGATTAAATTACATACTGTTCCAAGACTCATCTCACCAACCAGGAAGTGTATACAGTGGGCAGAAGTGAGTCTGTCCTTTCCAGTAACTGTTTAGTCATTGACATATCCTGCTCCCAGCCAGTTCCCCAGCAACCCAGGGTTAAGCTCCTGTATCTCGAGCTCTAGCCTTCACTTTATTGTTTTTAGTTACTATAGCTTCTAGGATGTCTACCAGCCAAATAGACTGGATTTATCTGCGGTAACAAAAATAACAAAACTTCAGCAGCTAAAATGATGTTTATTTCCTGTCCATGCCACAAGTCCATTGTGGGAGGGACAAGAAGGTCCTACTTACCATAGTCTCTGAGAAACAAGGCTGACAGAGGCTTCATCTCAGTATGCTTCCCTGAGGGGAAGGAAGCATGTCAAACCACATGTTGCCTCTTAAAGCTTTTGCCTGGAAATGTCCCATTATGCTGCTCATAGTTCATTGGCCCAAGCAAGTCCCACAGCCAGGACTGGGCTTAAAAAGAAAGAGCATGGGCCGGGCGTGGTGGCTCACGCCTGTAATCCTAGCACTCTGAGAGGCCGAGGCGAGCGGATTGTTTGAGCTCAGGAGTTCGAGACCAGCCTGAGCAAGAGCGAGATCCCGTCTCTACTAAAAAAATAGAAAGAAATTGGCTGGACAACTAAAAATATATATAGAAAAAATTAGCCGGGCATGGTGGCACATGCCTGTAGTCCCAGCTACTGGGGAGGCTGAGGCAGTAGGATCGCTTGAGCCCAGGAGTTTGAGGTTGCCGTGAGCTAGGCTGACGCCACGGCACTCACTCTAGCCAGGGCAACAGAGTGAGACTCTGTCTCAAAAAAAAAAAGGAAAGAGCATGTACAATGTCCCCAAATACTTAGGAACATTAATATAGGCTACTGAAGGAAAGAATTGACTGAAAAGTAGCAGAAAGCCCATCTAAAGGCAGTTTCAACAAGTAAGGGGTTATTTTCTCACACAACAAGAAGCCTAGAGGTGGATTAAGGTCCAAGTTTGGTAAATTTAGCAGTTCAAAGATGTCTTCAGGGACACACTTTATTTCCATCTTTCTACTTTGCCATCCCTAAGATATCAGCAATATCTCCCTTCATGGTTACAAGATAGCTGCAGCAGCGTCAGACATCACATGCAGACCAACAACATCCAGAGAAGAATAGTGGTGTTTCCTGCCATTAGTCTTGTGTTGTTGAGAGAATCTTTCCCAGAACCCCCAGCTTGCTTCCCCTTGGGTCCCACTGGCCAGAATTAAACTGTGTGTGCATGACCTAGCCAGTCACTGGCAAAAGGAATAAGACTACCATCCAGGATGGGAAAAAGCCTCTTTTTCCCTTTATACAAACAGTTTTGGTTTCTGTAAGAAATATGGCCCTGAACATAAGCAATCGGGTAAATGTAATCTAGTCCCACCAACTATGGTACGGTCCTTTATTCAGAGTGTAAATAAAGAGGGACCACAATGTCCCTTCATGAAAAGCTTTTATTTGTGCTTGTGTAATTATTCACAGTGGAATAAATATGGGGAAATAAAGCAGGCAAAACAGGCATTTAATAGGGAAGGATCATTTACCCAAGGGTCAGGGAAACAAGAAACTACTTTGGATTGATATTACATCCGTCTCAAAAGAGTTGACCAGAAGAATTCACCACTCCCTGCTTTGAGCCCCCATCATTGCCTAAACCTTCTTCATCACTTCACCCGCCGCACTTTATTGCCTTTATCTGTGTACTCCTCTGCCTCCACCTGCAAGACTGTAAGCTCCTTGAAAATACAGTCTGTTTATCCTTTTATTACTGTGCATGGTAAGAACAGCAATGGCTAAAATCAATTGATCGCTCACGGTGACCCAGAGCCCTAAGTTCTAAATGAATTAACTCTTGTAATCCTCACAACATCCTGTGAGGCATGTGTTCTTAATATCTATGTTTTTAAGTGAAGAGATGGAAAGTCAAAAGTTAAATTACTTGACCAAGTGTACACAACTATTAAGCAGGAGAGTTGGATTTCAAATGAAGGCAGCCTAAGTGGGTATGCTTCGCACATTTGCCCCACAAATGGGTGAATCTGATATGCTTTAATGTACAACATGAAGATGAGAGAAAACAGGACTGAAGAGCAAGTGATATTATCTTTTATTTACACATAGAATCTGAAATCAAGTATGATAGACTTATCTTCCACGAGGGTAGAGATCATGTATATTTCACTTGTTCAGCATGATATCTCCAGCTCCTAGTACAGTTCCTACTGCACGGTTCATATTCCTGGAGGTGGGGAAGGGAGGGAGGGAGGGAGGAATGTAAGGAGGAGGGGAGGAAGAGATTGAATAAATAAAAACAATTACTGCCTTCCTTCCCTTTTTTTTTTTTTTTGAGACAGAGTCTCGCTCTGTTGCCTGGGCTAGAGTGCCGTGGCGTCATCCTAGCTCACGGCAACCTCCCACTCCTGGGCTCAAGCGATCCTACTGCCTCAGCCTCCCCAGTAGCTGGGACTACAGGCATGTGCCACCATGCCCGGCTAATTTTTTCTATATATATTTTTAGTTGTCCAGTTAATTTCTTTCTATTTTTAGTAGAGACGGGGTCTCGCTCTTGCTCAGGCTGGTCTCGAACTCCTAAGCTCAAACAATCCGCCCGCCTCAGCCTCCCAGAGTGCTAGGATTACAGGCGTGAGCCACCGTGCCTGGCTTTGCCTGTCTTCTCTTGCTCTCTGTTTTTTCTCTCTTCTCTTTCTCCATAATTTCCATGCATAACTTTGCTTCTGAGACCTACATCTTGTTTAGGACAGGAAGAAGTGTTAGAATTTCCAAGTATTAAGGGTTCTCAAAGAGAATTTTACATACATATATATATATATATTTAGCTAAATATATAAATATATTTAGCAACTAAATATATTCTCACTCTGTCCCCCTAGGCTGGAGTGCAGTGGTGCAATCACAGCTCACTATAGTCTCAAACTTCTCGGCTCAAGTGATCCTCCTGCCTCATCCTCCCAAAAACCTGAGCTACAGGCACACGCCACCATGCCTGGCTAATTTTTAAAATTTTTTTTAGAGATGAGGTGGTCTCTCTATTTCCCAGGCTGGTCTTGAACTCCTGGATTTAACATTCCCCTGCCCCCACCTCAGGCTCCTAAGCAGCTAGAAGTGTAGGCCTAAGGCACCTGGCAAAGAGAAGAATTTAAATGTAACATTGTTACAGAGTACTAAGGCCTCCCTGCTGCCCCGTAATTCTTTGGTGTTTGAAACAATGTATCTTGCATAAAATAGACTTTTTCTCAAACTGAAACATTTTTTAAGAATTTGGGGCAACAAAACAACAACAACAAAAAGAGACACTGTCTATTAAAAAAATAAATAAATAAACAAGAATTTCAACTTGTGCGGGGTATGGAGACTCACACCTGTAATCCTAGCACTCTGGGAGGCCAAGATGCGAGGCTGGCTTGAGGCCAGGAGTTCCAGACCAGCCTGAGCAACAGGGAGATCCTGTCCCCACAAAAAATAGAAAAATTAGCCAGGCAAGGTGGCACACACATATAGTCCTAGATACTTGGGAGGCTGAGGCAGGAGAATGGCTTGAGCCCAGGAGTTTGAGATTGCAGTGAGCTATGATGATGCCACTGCACTCTAGCCTGGGCAATAGCAAGACTCCGTCACACACACACACAAAAATTGGACTTGTGCTTTTTCGTCTAGTTGTGCACTGCTAAAATGTCAACACAATGCAGAGATGCTGGTTCCTGCATGGGCATATTGATTTTTTTTTTTTAAATCAATACAGGGTCATAAGCAAATGACAGCAATAATTAAGGGCCAGGAAATGGCCACCATCAGTTAATGGGACTACTACTCCAATAGCCCCTCTACAGAAAGCTGGTTACATTAGACAGATAATAGGCTGTAAACACTAAAAGCACTATTTTTCTCTTGCTTTCAGCCAGCATTGTTATAGGACTTTGCTTTCACAGATTGCTCCAAACAGCTGTACAGATTTAACATATCACATCTAATCTTTAGACCATATAGATTCTTCATTTTAGTTTTAGTCAGCAAAGTAAAATCATGGTGAAACTGAAGCATTGCATTTTGTCATTGGTGAATTTTAAGTGTTCTTATTCCTAAAGGGTGACTAAGTTTTCTGTTGTTGATCTTGTCATTTTGATTCCCATCTAGAGAGCTACTTTTGAAAAGTATCTCTTTACTCTAACCCTGAACAGAACTTTACAAATATCTGAATATCCTGAAATTTTTTGTTTGTTTGTTCTTCATTCTTTGATTACTTTCAGATTCCATTCAAATTTCTTTTGAGTTGGTGGGGAATTTTTTCAGGTGTCTCCTATTTCAAACTATCCAAAAAATGAACTCATTGACTTTTCTGCAGTCTGACCTTCCTCTCCTGGCTTCTTTCTCTTGGTTGATGGCACCGTCATCCATTCTGATCCAACCCAACACCTCAGCCACTTTTGACCTCTCACGTTTTTGCCACCGATATCCAATACGTTGCAGAGTCAAATCATTTGATCTCTAGATCCATCATTTGCTTTTCATTCCCATGTCAAGGACCCTAAGCCAGTGCCTCATCATCCCCTCTTGGAATATTGCAATGATCCTCAATCTGGCTTCTCTTTATTTCTTATCTTTCCAACCCATCTTTTATATTTTCATTCAATTATTTTCCTGAAAGAGAGATATTATCATACTTCTCCCCTGCTCAAAAACCTACAGTGGCTCACTATTGCCAATTTTTTAGAAGTTCAAACTCTTTAATGACATTCAAGACTCTTCTTCGGTTAGTCCCAACCCACTTCGGCAGCCTCACACCCTACCACTCCCCACCATTACCTTCATTCTTCCTTCCTATATGGATTTTCCCCAGACTTATGATATTTCTCAACTCCATCTGCCTGGCAAAATCCAAATTATCTTTCAAGGCCCCTCTCAAATGCCCTTGTCTTTTCTGGAATCTTCCTTGATCTCCAGGCAGGATTAATCACTCCTTTCTGTGCTCCCATAGTACTTTGTTCATGTTCATATTATGCCCCTTGTCAGGTTCCCAGAAGTAGACCCCAAGAGGATGTAGGGAAGGGTTTTGTTAAGGAAATGCTCCCAGAAGAGACAAGTAAATGAATGAGGGAAGCAAGATGGCGAAGGGAAAGAGACAAAGCAAGGGTGAGAATTCAGTCAAAGTTCCAAGCGAGTAGCTTAGTGCAATTCCATAGGGAAACTCCAGACATTAATTTATGTCCTTCTGTAAGGCAAGGAAGCTGGGCTTGTTTTCTCCCACATGGAGCGGTCACCAGCTAGGGATAAAGCTGCCAAGCACTTTCTGCTCTGTGCATCTGTGCACAGTAACCCAAGGGCAGCCACCAAAGGAGTCATAGGTGCAGGCCAGTGGCAGCAAAAGCACATCAGAGCTGATGGAGGAGACACCCAAATGGTAAATGGGATCCCAGAGCATCTGGGAGGAGGCAGACAATGTCAGCTACACTCCTAGTGTAGTCTGCCTGTGTCCTCCTAATCATGAACAGTTACCCCCTCCCCCAACCAGTGCACGGTGAACTGCTTGTGGGCAAAGGCCACTTCTTAGGCATCCTTGTAGTCCCTACAGCAAGCAGGCTATCACTTTGCACCTGATGGGTGCTTAAATAGCATTTATTGATTCAAATTGAATACTCCTTATACAACATTTTGCTGCTACTAATCATTTTGCTGATTTTTTTTTTCATAGCTGGTTTTTAGCTCAGTAATAAAAGACATGACTTCTGGAGTTTCAAAACCTCAAAACTTCAACTTTTTACCTCGCACTTTTCTTCCTGGGGCAACAACTTGCTCAGCACATCTCTTCCTCAATTCCAAGACAGGCTGCTTGCTCTGCTCAGTCAAGAATGCCAACCCAAGAAACATTTTTGAAAGATCACAGTCAACGTCATTGCCAAAAGAAGACATTCTTGGCACACAAAGAGCCTGGTTCAATATGAGATACCAGATGGTGATTTCAACTTCAGCTAAATTCCTGCTGAAAAGCGTCTGAACTGCAGATGAGAAAAGCTTCTATGACAAATTTCCAAGTGTTAGAAGCTTCAGAGGAAAATGGCAAGTGCTGATACACCTCCCCACTGCACCACCACCGAACACATGCACTCTTACCATAGAACTACTACCTGCATCTGATAGCTAAGATTTCCACACAGGTGCCTTTGCTTTTTAAGAAAACTATATACCTTGATTTGACTCTTACTAATTTTAAAGTATATTAACTGAGTCCATTGAAAGCAAATACTGTTTGACTAATATGCTGTGCTTTTTCAAAGAGTGGGTCCCCTTAGCATGGGAAATAACCCTCTTTCCCCTCTACCAATAACTCCATTGTTAAGCCAATTTATAATCAGTGTGTCTCCCCTCCATAAATACCTCCAGATTACAAGAGATATATGTGAAGCCTTGATCGAAGGTGCTCTACCCAGATGCCCTGGGATCCCATTTACTGGTTCTGTGCACCCATGCCCCAGCTTCAATGTGCTTTGTTTTTCTAACGATTAGCTTCAGATTTCCCCTGGACTACTGGAGTTTCAGCCGTTTGCCTGGAGAATTGGAACTGCCTGGGAGTTTACTGTGATCCTGAGGTGCCAACGACCAATGACTCACACCAGTAAGTGCAGGAGATTGAAAGCCCAGCTCCCCTCACTCAAGGCAGGGCAAACTTTCAGGTGTAATTTATGCTCCAGAGCTCCACTCAGAGTTAGGCTAAGCCTGGGACTTTGCCCAAAATAACACCTTTGCTTGGCTTATTCCCTCCTCCTTTCTCTGTCTTGCTCCTCCCACCAACATCACCCTTACAGGGTTCTCCTGTAACGTATCTTTAATTCACCTCTTGCACCCAAATCCTCATCTCAGGGGCGGCTTCTGAAACTAACCTAAGAGATTCTGGGCCATGGAAAAATTCAAGGAGTATCATGCTAATAGAGAAAAGAATGTTTTTCTAGAGCAAGGAATATATGCATACCTACATATCAACCAAGGTCTCAGAAGAAAATAGTGGGCAAACTCAAAGTAGGCATTTGGAGAATAGTTAATAATAAAGGGACTCATAATAATAATAATAATAAAGGGACTGGGTGCAGAGGAACAAGGATAGTGCCTGTCTGGAAGCTGGTAACAGGCGGTGCCATGGCCAACCCTAAGCCTCATTGGCCAGAGGAGGGTGCAGCTTTGAGAGCTGGTGACTGAGTTGTGTAGAGAGGGCTGTGTGACAGGAGCTGTGATCTTAAAGGTTGCAGCAGCCTACAGACACCCTACAGGGGGCAGGCTGAGTAAATAAACACCTCAACCTCATGCTCTACCTCCCCTCCACTCTTTTTGTCCAGTGATCCCATCAGCTGAACCTAATGGGACACCAGGGCTTGAGGGAGCCTGTTAGCGTAGCACATCTAGGTTGGCCACTTGGGACATGGAGTGGGTGGAGAAGAGCAGAGAAAGGATCTGAAGGGACAGTCAGAAGCTGTGCAGCACACCTCCCTACCTGTCTTTAAACACACACGCACACACACACACATTCTGGCCTGTTCTTGATTTTGACCTATGACCAGATACACATAAATAGGCCCTACTTTCCTTTCTACTGATCGTGTTTCCTTCTATCTTATTTGCATTTTGAGGGACCCAGAGATAGGCTGCATGATGTGGGAGAAGAGAAGCTCAGTGATCAAGAATCAGATAAAATACATTTTTATTAAAGTCTGAGTATGGCATCTGGGTATGGCAGCATTAGCTCCAATACTTCAGCCTCTAAGGCATTTTGTGTAGACTGAAATATGACTCACAGAGGCCACTGCCATAAGATCTATCATCACTTTGACCTCAGTATTTTGGTGCAATGAGGTCTAAACTATATCCTTAGAGAATCATACTTATTTGCTCACAACTG
The DNA here is from genome assembly GCA_963574695.1 of Propithecus perrieri. Lineage (NCBI taxonomy): Eukaryota > Metazoa > Chordata > Mammalia > Primates > Indriidae > Propithecus > Propithecus perrieri. The sequence continues at coordinate 25,528 of CAUYRB010056445.1, forward strand.
AAAACAAAATGCAAATCAAACAATCTTTATGTTGCTTTTTGTAATGCCATATCTAATTGCTGTCTCATCAGTCCAGGTGCGAAAATGTCCTCATTATTCAGCTCACTCCCAAATGTCCTCATTACTGGAAGCAATGCTCTCTTCCTGTTGCTCTCATTTTCTGTTTCTGAAATGGTCATTTTTCCTGTATTTTGGCTTTGGCTGGATTCAGAATATAAGGCACTATAAAATGCACAGAGTGGAAGAAGAAAGGTCATTCAGTTATTTCAAGACCTTTGAGATTAATCATGGAAAAGAGCATGGGTCCTGCAGATGCTGGCAGGAGCTGGTGTGGGTGGGATGGAGGGTGGGAGATGGAGAAGCAGCCCTCCCACGCGGCCCTGGAGGACAGGCAAGGCCCAGCAGTCACTGCCTTCATGGCCTCCAATCCTCTCTCTGCCCGGTACCCTGCAGACACTGACACCGCTGAGTAGAAAACAGGTGGGGAGCGCTTTAATGAATGGCCTATTGAGTAGTTATTTCTAAGTATTAAAATAGTATATATTGGCCTATTTTGTTCTGAAATTTTATTTTTAAAAACACTTTTGAGGGACCAAAGGGCTTAGAGGATGGTGATTTTTAAAAAAATGTTTTTCAACACTGCGCTTCATTCCATAGCAGCTGTTTGGGTCAGCTATGAACCCTCTCAGGAGGTGAGCACCGGTGGAGACCAGCCCAGGCCTAGGGGTGTGATAACAAACCCGGGTTCCTCTTAACAATAATGGAATTGGGTTGGAAGAATTCAGAATCTTCTTCTTGTTCTAACACTGTGCTTATATGGCAGCCATTGGCCCCATGTGGCTAGTCTGAATTGAGACATGCTACAAGTACACACCAGGTTTCAGAGACTTAGTATGAAAACAAATGTAAAATATGACACTAATATTTTTTATATTGATTGTTGAAATGATAACATTTTGGAGTATATCGGGTTAAATAAAATCTACAAATTAATTTTATGTGTTTTCACTTTTAAAAATGTGGCTACTAGAAAATTTTGAATTATACACGTGGCTCGTATTGTATTTCTACTGGAAAGAACTGTTTTAAAACATATGTTTCTGGGTTCCCATTTCTTTTTTGTGTATATCAAATTCTAGAAAATTCAAAGTAGTCTTGCTTGGGAAACAAATGTTACATCATTTTCCGTTCAAAGGTCTTTTTAAAAAAGTGAAGATTTCATGTCATTTTTGTTAAGTGTTTAAGAGTGTGTGAGGGGAAGGAACACCAGTGTTTCTTAAACTAAAATTTCATTTCCTTCTCCTTTGAATGAAGCTGTAATGGTAGTCTTTTGACATTTATATTCTTTAAAACAGTAGAACATTTCCAGAATTCAGCTGCGTGAAAAGGAATAGTTCCAAAAGTGGAGATCAGCCCCACCCCTACCCGATGCACACACGTGCACCATCTCTTCTCCATGTGAGTGCCGAATATTTGGAAAGTACCTAAATGCTCAGCCCGTGAGATCCAAAAGACACAAGTGCAATAACCACTTCCTGCTGTGCCATAAGTGCTGGGCCAAGTAATGAGCAGTGGACAGAGACTAGGCATCCAGCATGCCTCAGGACTGACGATCAAACAGAAAGAGCAGCAGAGGGAAGACCCAGAAGTTCACGTGTGCAGAGTAGAGGGAGGGTAGGGTGCCCATGGATACTGAGGACACATACATTCGCATTGATCAGGTAGGGCCTTGACTGTCAGGAAAAATATCTAGAACCTGATACAAAAGGTAATGGTCAGAATGAACTGCTGGAAGTCATGTTTTGGGGAAATCATTGCTGTCTTTTCTGCCATACTGTAGTAAGTTTACGTCCCCCAGCTGGAGCACCTGATTAGACTCCACTGCCATCTAACATCATCCCTTACTCTCTTATGTGGGCATAGTTTTGCTTCCCCAAAGGAGAATGATACATTCCTCAATCAGGGCTGGGGAACCTGTGGCCTTGGGGTCACGTGATCTTCTGGATCCTTGAATGCAGCCTTTTGACTGAATCCAAATTTTACGGAACACCTGTGAAGTTTAGATTCGGTGGAGGGGTCATCCTTGGGGATCTGGAGGACCGCAGGTTGCCTTGAATATCTTACAACTTTCAGGATAGTACTAGGCACAGAGTAGGCACTCTATGCTTAAAAAAATAAACTGCGTGGAATCCCATTTTTCTCTTCTTCCACATACTTCATGAGGGACTATTAAGAGAGAATCCTAACCTCTAAGGAGGGTCCCCCAGGGGCAAGAGTGTAAATTAGTTTGCCTTCTGTCCCTTTCCCCTCCCTTTTCTCCTTTCTTTCTGGGTTCTTAACCACCAACGTTTTGCTGCTGAAACTCTTAGCCCTTGACTTGCAGGTCTGGAACCCAATTTCCCCCTTCATCCTTTCACCGTCAATCTTCCTTAGGGCCCTGGGGAAAGTGTGATGTTCTTTCTTTCACCCAGACAGTCCCTGGGCCAGACTATAACTGCTTTAACCATTTGGCCTTACAGGTTCTACAACTTACCTAGAAACTATTCTGGTGAGTTCAGATGGTCAGAGAAATAAGAAAGACATCTATCAAAGAAGTTTAGAAGGAGCTAGGAGTTGCTACATGAGTGACAGGCTATTTGGCTATTCTGTGAATAGGAAATAACTTATACTCAACTGTGACTTGGGACAGGGTAGACTGAGTCTGGTTAGAGCTGTAGGCTTTCCTTGAACAGCAAAAAAAGGTAACTCTTCAAATCCCAGGAAATTTACAAAGCCTGAATTCATAATTCATATTCTCTCTCTGCCTCTCTCTCTGTTTCTTTCTCTCTCTCTCTCTCTCTCTCTCTCCCTCCCTCCCTCCCTCTCATTTTGTTGTCCTTACCAAATTACTTCAGGAAGAAAGAAAGGTTAACTTTCTCTTCCCTTCCCTGGATTATTCTTCAGTTAACTTTTTAGAGCTTGAATCACCTAAGAAAGCCAGTTCAATACTGTGAAAGGTAGAGAAAATGTCATGTACAAATACTTCAAGGATCCTGGGTCCTTAAACCAAGTTCTTTGTAAAGTGAGAGTTAAAATCAGAGACAGATAAACTGCAACAGGTAAGAATGAAATTTGGTTTGTAAAGGGTATTGACTCTGGGTAAACATATACATTTCTTTTCGTTTTTCCTTATATTGTCTGCGTTGTAGAATTGGAGGTTGGCCTCTGTATCTGCTGTTATTTTTTGTTTAATAGAGAAAAGGTCAAGTGATAGTTCCTAACGGAAGTCCCTGCTTTTTTCCAGTGACTCTAGTCAGGGCTAAGACTAACCATTTGTCCAATTACAGGCACATTGTGTTGACGAAATGATCTTTCGTGGTAGGCTTGTTCTCACCAGCCCATGCCACGCAGTAACCATGCTCCACGCTTTTCCCTCCTTTGTAGCGAGGCTGGAAGTGATCCCAGTTCCCAGTCCCCGCACTAACTCCACCCCATTCACTTCTCTCAAGAAAGCATGTCTTGTGTTTTTCAAATTACACAACCCCCAGCAATTCCGATCTTCCTCCACAGGGAGTGAATGCCACCTGTGAATATCCTCTAGTCCCCAAAAATCACTGCTTTAAAGCTAATGATCAATCTCACCCTTAAGGTTTCTTGCAGGTTAAAAAGGGATGCTTGGAGAAATAACCAGTAGAATGAGGCTCCCATGGCAGAGATTAGATGAAACAAGGAAGACACCTCTGCATTTTTACCTTCCAAGACTCTTGGCTGTTTTAGTGTCCAGTGAGCATTATTCTTTTATCTATAAGATGACGCCTATGTAAGTATTCTGGTAACAGGTTAGCCAACCTCTTAATGATTCTGTGTGAGTGTATGTGTGTTGTATAATTATTATTGGACTGACAGCCATGCGTACAGTATATGAGTGTGTGTGTGTGCTTATCCAAGAGTGTTAAAAAAGGAGAGAGGAGCATGAACCTCTCTTCTTTCTTATTCTCCAGGCACACTATGTTGAAGGAAGATAGCTTGGGTTTTAAAATAAGACTGGTTTGCTTTAAATTTTTAAAATGTTTTTTAGATAATTGTAGATTCACACGAAGTTGTAAGAAGTAATAGATCCCCTGTAGACACTTCACCAATGTTTTCTCAATGGTAACATTTTGCATAGTTGTAGTGCTACATCACATCACAATCAGGAAACTGACATTAATGAAGTCCGAAAGCCTTATTTAAATTTCGCCAGTTTTACACGCTCTCCTTTGTGTGTGTGTTTAGTTCCACGCAGTTTTGCCACATATGTGATCTGCTTTTGAATCTCAGCTCTGACCAGTCCTTGCTGTGTGATCCCGAGCAAGGCCTTTGACTTCTGGGAGATCGTTTCCTCATTTGCAAATGGGTATAGGTCTGCCTCCGAAGGGTGGTGTGAGGATTAGGTAAGATAATTTCTGTCATTTCTAGAACACTGGATTCGCAATGAATGCTAGTTTCCTTCTTGTCTACTGCTTGTTCTCTCAGTAGCAAGGGACCTATCCCCAGTTTCTTGCTAAAATAACCAGACTTGTGAGTTGCAATAAATCGGGCGAATCCTTCTTCAGGGGCAACCCCGGGCCCCGCAGCTGCCACCTTCTCTAGGCCTGGACGTGGGATCCTGTTTGACTGCATTGAGATCACAAGTGTAGGGACGGCGAGTAAGAAAGCGGAGACTTTGGGGGAGGCGTGGAGTAAGGGCAGGAGGAGGCAGTAAATACCGAGCAACCGTTGGCCCGAGAACCACCAACTCCAAGGAGCTTCCGTCCTGTGTGGCTTTTGACCGAGGGTTGGTTGTACCCTCGGAAGGCTGCGCAGGGGCGGGAGCCTATGAAGACGTGGTGGGCAGGTGCGGAAGCCAGTCTAGACCTGGAAGAAGGGTCGCACCCGCTCCAGAGGGTTCAGGGTCAAGTCTAGAGCCCTCCCGCCTACTGGACTTCCCCTCCAATGACCGCCAATGGGCGCCCGGGGGCTGGGAAGCAAAAGAGGCACCTGAATCCCCATCTTAAGGTCCCGCAGGCTGGAGGCGGGGGCCTCTCCTTTGCCCAGGGACCTTGCGGGTGGGGATCCAGGGTGCGGGGTCCGTGCGGGGGCATCAGGAAGGAAAGGGAGGCGGACCAGGCAGGGGGCCGAGGGGTGGACGCGCCAGCCCCCGCCCGGCAGCGACCTCGGGGGACAGGTCTCCTACCGCCGCACCCCGAGCCCTTGCGTTTCCAAGTTCAAATCTCCGAGCAGGGGCTCGGCGGGCGGGCGCATCCGCGAGGGCCCAGGCGGCTCCTCCCGCTCCTCCCTCAGCTGCCGGAGCCGCGCGGGCCGCAGAGGAGGAGCCGCGCCCGGGCCGGCGTCGCCCTGACTCCTCCTCCCCGCGCGGGCCCGGCCTTTCCTCCCCGGCGTCCAAAGCTCCGGGTGGCCGCGGCCGAGCCGGGAGCCGAGCGCGCTGGGCGCGGCCGTCCCACCGCCGCCGCCGCCGAGCGGGAGTGCGCCAGCGGCCATGGTTCCCGCGACCGCGCCGGGCGCCTGAGCCCCGGGACGCGGTAAGTGAGCCCAACCGCGGGGCCCCCGACTCGCGGCCTGGGGGTGACCGGGGAGGACTGGGCACCGGGACGCGCCGGGGCTTCCCCTTCCGGGCCGGGTGCAATCCCCGCGGGCAGGGAGGAAGCGGTGGCTCGGCGGCCAGTCCGGGCCGGGTCGCTCCCGGAGACGAGGCGGGGAGGGGGCGGTTTGGAGGCGGGGAGGCGGGGCGGGCCCCGGGGGCGCGGGCGCGGGCGGGAGGATGCGCGCTGCAGCCCGCGGCCCCCGAGAGCCGCGCTTTTGTAAGAGCTGGCCCCTTACATATGGAAATGACGCTCGCGCGGATCCCCATTCGCGTCCTTTTGAAGGACGCCCGCCCCGAACCGCGGCGCCGGCTGCGAAGTATTGTCCCGCTTCTGCAGCCCTAACAAAGCGTCCTCCTTCGCTCCGCAGAGCACCGGAGGCGGGCGGCCGGCTGCGCGGGCGCTCCGAGAGGCCGACAGAAGGTAGGCGAGGGCGGCGGGGGCCCTGGGAGCTGCTGCCTGGTGACACAGTGGGGTGTCTGAGGTTTCTGGTGGTGGCGATGGGCAGGCGGGTCGGGGACGCATCGCAGGTTGCAGGGACCTGGGCGGCGCGCCCGCCCTCCGGCCGCACCTTCGCCTCCCCGCCCGGCGGCGCCGCGGGGCCCGGGCACCTCCGCCACTCCCGGGGCCCCAGCCGGCAGCCCCGAGCTGAAAGCTGCTACTGTATGTTGGTCCAGGAGCGAACTTGAGTCGCAGAGGGAGCAGAAAAGGTGGTGGTTCTGTAGGCTTGTGCCACCCAGACAGCCCTGTGATTGATAAGCGGAAGAGAAAGCTGCGTGGGGAAACCCGAGGTGTTAGCCTGGGCTGAGTAGCAAGAGCTGCTTGAAGCCCGTAAAGTGTGTGCGGTCAGTGCATGTGGGCAGTCTTTCCCAGTGCAACTACTGAGAACGGGGAAAGAGCAAAATGACACGGTTATTGCCTAAAAGCCCTGATCTCCAGACCAGCGGAATGGAAGTGTGGAGGGTCGGGGAAGGAAGATTCCAGAGGCTGGGCTTCTAAAGTTGCCAAACTGGCCCCTGACAAAAGGACACCGTTGATGGAAACAATCCCCGCTTAAAGCTCTTTCTGTGAAATTACAAGAGATAGAGACAGGAAGAGGTGTTTTTCCTAGTTGCAGCCCTGACAACCCAGGGTTAAGGTACAAATAAAATGGGAGCTGGAAGGACTGTCCTACCCTATATCATGTTTCTAGACACCCAGGATAGTATGAGATCTTCTGCTTTCTTCACCTGTCTGGGACAGATCCTCTCTTGGTGTTGAGGAATTCCTGAGATGAGCTTTCCATACAACTCAACTCCTGAATTTATGAAATCGAAATAGATTTCATAGGTGTCTTTTGTGACAGCCGTGGTAGCTTTGGAGGATAAGAATTCTGATAAAGTCCATCATGGCACACGAGCTGAGCTCCTGGGACCATCAGTGGTCTCCCAACTAGGTCCCTTAAATACCATAACACAAATTTATATCAGCTGACATGCTTCCTAAGTCTTGACAATCTACAAGGAAATGTATTCTGTCAGCTTAATTTTGTCTTGAGTCTTCTCTGGTGATGAGCATATTATGTAGGTGGCTGACCTGGAATATTGGTAGATCTTGCTCTGGAGTTGAAGGGAGCTGTGAAAATTCCCAGAGTGTGTGAGTTTGTGTGTTGTGGTCTCTTCAGCTGTTGACAGTGTCCTCAGGGAGGTGATGTGAACTGCCAGGGAGTTTGTTTGCAGATTTGTTTTCTTTTGCCTGTTCTCTCCTGAGTCTTTAGAGGGAAGCATTTTGACCCACAGTGTAGATAAAGGGTAGGACTTACAAATGTTGCTAACGGGTTGGACATCAGCAAAGATATTGCCAACACAGGGAAAGACTTTACAGGGGGCAACGGAGAGGAAGCCATCATAGCACAGTTTTTGCATTAAAATGTCAAGTATTAGTCATTTTAATAGGCACTTGCTTAGAATGATGTGGATTTGTTTTTTCTTACTCCTTTTTCATTTTAGATATGTAATGACCCTTAATATCAAAAGATGTTAACTGTCACAGAGGGGAAGAATAGGGCTCCAGTGAATTCTGAACAGCCAATCTTAATTTAATAGGCAGTATTCTTATCTTGAGTCAAATGTTCAAATAAATTGTTTTAAATGTCACTGCAAATGACTTTCTAAACTAACATTTCCCCAGTCTTGATGCTTCCATTTTATGTTGATAATGAAAATACATTTTGTCAGTCTTACATTGATAAAGGGTTGGCAAGTTTAGCCCAGAGCATTTTAGAGGGATTCAAACAGCATAAAGCCTTTTCAGGGGGTTTATTTTTATAGATGCCAATTCATTTATAAGCCAATAAATAATGTGGTTTGAATTCTGGCTATTGAACTTGCATCTGTTGGGGAGGGGCTTATGGAGAGACTTAGTAAAGCTTGCAAAAAGATATTTTTATCGTATTTACAAATAAAATAGAATTTTGAAAAGATTATGGGATTAGGACACTATTGCAGTTTATATCAGCAACTAACCATTTATTGAAGCTTTTGGATAGAAAAATTACAAAGCATCAATACCCTAATGCTCACTTAAAAAAAAAGTTGAGCAAATATTATTTATAGATGTGAGAAGAGCAGCTCTTTTTTTTTTTTTTTTTTTGAGACAAAATCTGGCTCTGTTGCCCTGGCTAGAGTGCCGTGGCGTCAGCCTAGCTCACAGCAACCTCAAACTCCTGGGCTCAAGCCATCCTCCTGCCTCAGCCTCCCGAGTAGCTGGGACTACAGGCATGAGCCACCATGCCCAGCTAATCTTTTCTATATATATTTTTTCAGTTGTCCAGATGCTTTCTTCCTA
>CAUYRB010056446.1:0-15710 GCA_963574695.1 Propithecus perrieri
ATTAGGCATCTACCCAAAAGAGCACAAAACATTCTACGATAAGGACATCTGCACCCGAATGTTTATGGCAGCACAATTCACTATTGCAAGAATGTGGAAACAACCCAAGTGCCCGTCAATCCATGAGTGGGTTATCAAAATTTGGTATATGTTCACAATGGAATATTACTCAATCATAAGAAATGACAGTGATCTGGCACCTCTTACACTTTCCTTGATTAAACTTAAGCCCATTATCCAAAGTGGGGCACCACAAGAGCAGCAGAACGGATCCATTTGTATTCACCATCAAATTGGTATTAACTAATCAACACATAAATGCACATATCAGAACAACATCTATTGGATGTTGGGGAAGGGGGAGGGCGGCGGGAGGAGGGGGGAGTAGGGAGGAGGGGACGGGTATTTGTGTACACAAGGAGGGAAATGCGCACTGCCGGAAGGATGGATATGTTTGAAACACGGACTTCGAGGGGAGGGGGGAGGGAACCAAGGGCAACACACGTAACCTAAGCATCTGTACACCCATAATTTGCTGAAATAAAAAAAAAAAAAAAGAAGGCAGGTGGGAAAAGAGAGGGAGGGCACATTATCAAAGAAACAAAATATTTTTGAGGAGGGTGAGTGCTGAGGACGATATCCTTCAAACCTATGAATGATTGTTCTGGAAGTGCAGTGGGCGGAGGAAAGTTTTGGTGGAATTTTAAATGTGAAGACAGTTTTAAAAAGAGCCTGTAAATTATAATATGTTTCGTGTTGGTAAAGAAAGACATGGTTCACGTGCATGAAGAAATGTGGAGACACAATAACGATGGCCAGCATTTATCTAGCATTTTCTGATGAACAAACTCGGCTTTATTTCATTGAAACATCATTAAAAACCCAAGGAGGTCAAAAAAAAAAACAAAAAAACCCGGGATCTCTAGAATTCATGGCAGCTAGTTTCTTAAAATACAGGAGAGAGAAAGCCCAACACCAGAGAAAGCTAACTAAGGGCTCTTGATATTAATTTCTGTCTAATTTCTATCTAATTTCTTCTATCTTAAGACCTGAGAGAAATATTCAAGAAGAAACTTAGAGAAGAGAGACTAGGAGTATTTCAGGCCAACACTGGATATGAATGCGCAGGATCAGCGAACACTCAAAATAATGAAAGAGGAAAAAGAAAATGGCATTATTATGGATTTTGCGAAGAGATTGCTCACTAGCCCATTCAAGATTGAGAGGACATCAATGCTTTGGAAGAATGGACCTAGGACCCTTGTTTTAAGTCATCTGCTTCTTGTTCTCAACAAAAAATTAATAAAACATGAAACAAGAAATAGATATGTCATGAAAAGGCTACAGATGAAAACAAAACTGAATGAAATACAATAAGATTGCATAAACACTAGAAATCTGACAGAAAATTTAACAGTGTTTTCTATACAGATAAGAACAGAAATGACAATGAATAAAAACATAATCAGTAATGAGAAAGATAATCTTAAAATGCTCTTCCAAACTACAGAAGATGAAGAAGAGATTTTAAAAATACTAGATTTAAGATGACAGAGAACATGGAACTATGAACTTCTATCTTCTGACAACAGAAATATTTTAAGAAGTCCCAGTCAAAAGAGGTACTTAAAAAGTACCTGAAACATAAGTGAAAAGTAATTTTTTAGGAAACATACACCAGGAAATATTAACAAATAAGGTGGGGGGTGGGGACATAAAGATATCTTTTTTTTTTCTTTTTGAGATTAAAACATAAAGAAAAAGAAAAAAAAAGGAAAAAACAAAACAAAACAAAAACTCTAGAGGCCCAGACTTTGCCACCATAAAAAGGAAAAGAAAATAATGCCATATCATTTACTAAGTATTAAGGAAAATGTTTATGATCTAGTAATCATATTTCCTAATAAATTGTTCACTTCCAAAACCAACTGGAAAAATAATCATCTATTTAAGATCCTGACATTATAACCAAATTCTTGTGTTTTCTAAAAAATAATCCAAATGCATTTTCAAATTATGTGATATATGCATCAAAAATATCGAGAATTCACAGTAGAGCCTTTATAGGCTTATAATTCTATGTAGAAAATAAGCATTTAATAAATTAAATGTGGTTTATGCCCTAATGCGAGCTTAAAATATAACTGCAATGAAATATATGTAATTTGTATTTTAATACTTCCTTGACATTTCACAGCTATAAGCTTTCACATCCCATTTGCACCCCCATATGATGTTGTTCTTTATGACTTACGTTATACCTTTTAATTTCCCTAGGACATTAAAAATAAATTTTCTAAATTTGTTGCCATGTAATTGTGATGACAATGTTGTGTCACATAAGACAAATACTTAATGAGATACAAACTGATTTTTATTTTGACTCAGAATTGCTTGATGTAATTGAAATTTAATATAGAAGTCGTTAATAAATGGAGAGATGGTTGTAGAACTTACATTGTCAAACTTTGTCAAAGATTTAATGAAAATACGTGGCTGATTTAAGGGATTTGCTCTCATTTGTAGAGTTGAGATCAGTACTTTCAGATTGTTTAATTGATCCATTTATCTATCCAAGGTGCATGTTATGTAGTTAACTCTCTTTGTTCATTTTACTAAGGTGTCTACCAGGTGACCTGATTGTTGTGATTTATTCAATAATTATGACAAAACACTGGTAATTGTATTATGTTCATTATCTTTTGACTTCAGTATTGTATGCATAATTAACTTAGATTATTTTTCTTGCAAAATTAACTAAATGAACTAAGATTTCAGTTCAATTTGACTAGACATCATGAAGTTATATAAAGAGACTATCTGTGTTGTCAGAAAAGCCCTAATAATTGCAAGACTTACAACCCAGACCAATCACTTAACCTCTTTGAGACTAATTTTCTTTCTACCTGTAAAATAGGTTTATGAAGATAGCTCTGTTCTACTCATGGATTTTTTTTTTCAGTATTAATATTACAATATGCATGAAATTGCTTTGTTAGCTTAATAAGCTATAATTATTATTACATTGATATAAAATTTCTTGCTATGCTATTGTAAATTTTAAAATGTGATATTGATCAAAGACTAGTTCCTTGGTTATCGAAAAATTAGATGGTTAAACTCTTGTTAATTATTAGAAAAAGAAGAAATTGAGGTTAAGGTTAGCTACGTTGATATCCTTAATGACTAGATTAATAATGTATAAAGCATGTATAGAGAAAATGTCAACACAATTTGTCTAGAAAGGTCCCAGCTGCTCGGGAGGCTGAGGCAGTAGGATTGCTTGAGCCCAGGAGTTTGAGGTTGCTGTGAGCTAGGCTGACGCCACGGCACTCACTCTAGTCAGGGCAACAGAGTGAGACTCTGTCTCAAAAAAAAAAAAAAAAAAAAAAAAACAATTTGTCTAGAAAGGACAAGATAGTAATGTCGTAGACTTTCTAGTTCTAGAGAAAAAATTTAGGGTATTTATCTAGGTATTTATTTAACCATCTAAAATATCAAGAAAAAAACACACCATTGTTATCTAGAAGACTTAATAAAACCAAGTAGGAGTGGGGTGGGATAAGGCTGATTTAGTCCACTGACAATAATTTGCTAACATTTGGTATACGGAAAAATGCTCTACATTTTAAAAATTTACCTTTATAAATCTTGTTTTGAAAATTATACTATTGAATCATATTTCTTTAGAAACAATTCTCCTGCATTTACTTGACTGCACGTGGGAAAATTACCAGTAGTTTTGCATAATGGATACATGTGGAGATAAAGGAGATTATAATTTTTGCTCACTTTGTAATCCAAAATTTTAATAATTAAGACGTTGTTCATCATAGAACCTGAATTTCCCTTTGTGGAGGCATTCCAATTAAGAAGATACCAATTGAGTAGTTGTATACAGGAAAATCTTTCACCTTTAGAACTCCTTTCGAAAGTTATTAAGTAAAAGAGTTAATGAACATTTAATTCAACTGGGAAATAAATATCAATCTGATAAGAAGATATTGCTTATAAACAGTAATATTTTACTCTTATACAATGTAAAAAGTAATTCTGCCACCATATTTTTATAGCCAATCATTTTTGTCACCCCTAAATTCAGAGTTACGACCCCTGCAGCTATAATAATTAAGTTCATCAGATGAAATAACTGCTGCTGGCATTCTCAAGCAGAAACATACAGAATAGTTTTCTGATGAAGCAAAATGTTAAATAGAGGATTTTTAAAAGAGATTTTGATCTCTTTGAATTGAAATTTGAGTTTTGTCTTGACAGGTGCTTTTAAGTTCAACCAAACAATCTTGTTTAGTATAAAATTATCTCGCACGTGAACACATTGGGGTTTAGATGCTTTTGTATCGTTACCATTATGTGGACAATATTGTCATTGGCTCCTGCCATACTCAGTTTACTTTTTAGCGTAAAACTCCTCACTTAGAGAACCATGCAATTTATGGACTGTTTCTCCTTACAGGGATGATAGCTACAGGGGATGAGATTCCTACCCAAAGCGTTACTCCTATTGGTTGAACAGTGATGTGGCTTGAGTTGAAATCATTAAAACGTAAGGGGAAAAGTAGCAATATAAACTGAAATGACCTGCTTCTAAGTACTTTAGACAAAGCACTTTTTTTTTTCAGCATATTATGATGGTGCAGATGTTTAGGTTACGTATGTTGCCCTTGCCACCGACAAAGTACTTTTGACAAAGATTGATCTCCGGTCTGGGCACCATGTAAGACTCTATAGATTGCAAAGATTGGGTATAATAACTAATTAATTTTAAAATGGTTATCAAGTCCTTACTAAGTTTCATATCTTGTACTGGATGTACAGGGTACTTCTGTGCATAAAACAGACGTACCTGTATCCTTAGCAAGAAGCTGACATTCTAACAGTGGGTAGAGCTCTTAGTCTCTTAGGATGCATGGCACAATCACATCCTAAGTAATTATGCAGATTAAGAGAAATTGGCCTGCTTTGCCTTGTCTTTGAATATTCCAATCTCTGTTTTCTGGTAGATTTGTGGCTATGATAATTTTTCCTACTTTTAGTCTTTTCTCAGTTTTTCCTTGACTGCTAATCTCTACAATAGAAAGGCCCTAAAGCATAATTTGCTAACCTCACTCTAATTTTACTAGTCATCATTGCTTCCTGATAGCAGTAACAGATATATTAATTCCATAGTACAAAGGAAATTTTCTAAACAGTCTTAAAATATTATATTTCTTTTAGAACTGAGCCAAAGAAAACAAGTGAAAAAATTACCTTTTAATGGCATATATTATACAACACAAATGTAACCATCAGGATAACTGATAAGTAAGATGTAAACACACAGTTTATTTATTTTTTATTGCTAAAAGTATAATCCCAAGAAAAGGAAACATTTAGCCAAAATAATCAGTATTCCCATACTCATAAATGGAATTTGGGAGTAAATAAATCAAAGATATTATCCTCTCTTGTAACAACTTTGATCTCGATAAAGCAATGAGAAGGAGAAACTTCTGATGATAGGAGGTAGCCTAGAGGACTAGTTCCCATTTATATGTTGAGACTGCTTTAGTGCACATCTTGCATTTCTGGATAAAGTGTGAGGTACAATTTTTCTTCATGAAATATTAAATGTGTGAATTCAAAAGCATTCATATTGTAGTCCAAATGGTTCATCCTTTCATATTTTTGCCAGCTACAAATACACCAATGGAGAAAATTAAGATTGTGAATATTTTCTCATATGAGACCGGTGATGAGTAAGGATGATAAGAAAAAAATACAAATGAAAATAAAAACTACCACTTTTCTTTAGGAATGTGGGAAAAATGGGATCTAAGGTTTTGGATGTCTTCAGGAAATGACGTATTGCTCAGAAACATCTGAGCACTGATGCTGCTTTTTCACTCTTTGTAAAAATAGGGAAATGGAATTTGGTTACAAAATCAGTATAGTCAATATTGGTAAAAATTGCCTTATATAGGAATTTCAGATTTTTCGATGTGACTTAATCCTGAATTAAGATGAAAGCCATAAGTATAAATGGTTTGTGGAATAAGAGTCATTAAGGGTTTTTTGTTTGTTTGTTTTCCAGGTCTAGGAAATTCCCAACTTTACAGACAGATCACATGTCTGCTAATTAAAATTAGTGAAAATCCGCCACTCCTCCCATTGGAAGGTGTTGTCTATTCCCTCTCCTCTTGAAGCTGGGGTTGCCCTTAGACTTGTTGAATAAGCAGATGTGGCAGAAATTAGACTATATATTAGAAGTTTATTAATATATACTAATATATACTCTATAATAAATATCTCTATATAATTAATATATATTAATATATACTCTAATTTTAGGCAATGTGTCTTGAGAGATCTATAAGTTTTCACTGCATGAAACACTTCCTTAAAAATAGCCACCTTGTTGTGAAGAAGCTCAAGTAGCCACATGGAGAGACCCACATTAAGGAAAACTGAGACTCCCTCCCACAGGCTAATTTGAACTCCAAACTCCCAGTCTTCTTACTGAGGCTGTTCTGGACCTTCCAGCCATCTATGCATTCCAGCCAACACCAAATGAAGGAGAAAAACCACCTGAGCTTCTCACAGAATCATGAAATCCCATAAACTAGAGTGCTTTGAGGAAATAAGCTGGGGGCCATTGTTACATAACAACTGATTACTGAACCCAAACTTAGCACTTGGGTGTAGGATGCTACTATAATAAAAATAAAATAAAATAAAAAATGAATAAATAAAAAAACAGAAAAAGCATTGGCTTTGGAGCTGAGTTACAGTTAGAGGCTCCTGGACAGGGAGAATGCTGGAAAGAGAGTGAAGTAGTAGATATTGCAGTCTTGATTAAATAGAAACAGAGTAATGCACTGGCAAGAAAAACAGTGATCGAAAAAGTACCAAATGAACTTTTGGATTAAGTGTATTTCTGGGAAGAAAGTTGAAAGTTGCCATTTGGTTTATGTTATCTGTCTATAATAAAGCATGTGCAAAGAAGAATGACCTAAAAATGGAACTGTTAAGTTTTCAGGTGGACTTTACTATAAATTTCTCCAAGCCAGGACGTGTATGGTTGAAAAATAAAACTGTTTCTTGTCACCAGGCTTCTTATGTGGCAAAAGATACTCAAATTAAAAAAAAAAATAGCCTCATGGAAAAGATAAAATCTAAGATGCTACCAGTAAAAAAAAAAAAAAAATAGATCAAGATGAAGTCACGTATGGGGCTGATTCTTTATGGCAAGCTCAGAAATAATAATGATGGTGCATGCTAGAATCTCTGTGCTACACTGATGACCTTCTAAAGTTCTAAAGGGTATGTGTTTCATAGAGTCATCCGGAGAGACAAAGAACTTCTATGAATCATAATAGCATTGTAACACAGCTACTAACAACTCTCAGGCTACTGTAGAGAAAGGACCGAGCCTCACAGTATAGGACAGAGGTTCTAAGATGCCTAGGATGCACCATTATAAATATTTCTGAAGAGATGAGAGTATGGGCATTAAAAGATCCACAAATCTATATTCAGAACTTGGAATATCTCTTTGAAATCTGCCATGATGTCCCGAGGAAGTATGCGCAGCCATGTGAAGGGGCACCCGTGAAGAATCCCTGGGGAAACTGGCCCACAGCCAGAGCTGAGCTCCTGGTTGGCAGCCTGCACCACACCGCGGGGCACGCAAACAATGCCAGCCTAAGCCAACAGCAAGCAAAGCAGAAGAGCTATCAGATCAAATCAAAGAATCATAAAAAAATAATTAGCAACCAGAATGGTCTTTAGTAGGTGAATAGATAACTGCAGTACAAGTGGTTGTCAGAGGTCAGCAGGGAGGGCTGGAGGGATGAATAGGCAGAGGACAGAGGATTTTCAGGGCAGTGAAACTACTACAATGGTAGACACGTGTCATTATTTTTTTGTCCAAATCCATAGAAAGTACACCACCAAGAGTGAACCTTTATGTAAACCATTGACTTTGGCTGATAATGATATGTTCCTCAGTGTGAAGAAGGTACAACTCTGGTGGGAGATGCTAATAATGGGGGAGGCTGTACACGTGTGGGAGCAGGGAGTATATGGGAACTCTGTACTTTCTGTTCAATTTTGCTGTGAACCTAAATTGCTCCAAAAGTGATCTCTGAAAAAATAATTATTATTATTTTGAGCCTCTAAGTTTGGGAGTAGTTTGTTCCAAAGCAGCAGATAACTGAAATAAGGACCAAGGTAATTAGTATAAAAACATAATAAAATAATTTTTCCTAAAATAATTTACACTTAAATTATTACCTCCCAAATATGCTGCATCTCCTCTTGTGCACTGGGACCATCATTATTTCTCATAATTTTGGCTAAAAGAAATTAGTAAATTAATATAACCTTATGAGGTCTGTGTGTGTGTGTATTTGTGTGTGTATGTTTGTGTGTGTGTACCTGCACACGTGTGTTGTCTCCTTGCTGATTTATGGTCTGCATTTAGGGATGTAACGTGGGCTCCTATCGACATGTCCATATGTGAGTGTTGGAGAGTATTAGAATAAATGGCATGTGATTCCCCAGGGATAATTTTCTTCTCCTAGTCTATTATGTATTTTTCCTAACTACAACGTCTCTTCAAGGAAAAAAATATTATTTTCTGTCACTTTTTCCAAATCACTTTAGATTGGGAAAGTACTTCGGATATTGTCTCCTCTTTTATACTTATTTGCTATGAAAGTAATACATGATAGTACTTTGCATGTATCTAAACTTTAAAAAGAATATTATACTCAATATATTCTGTGACATTTGCATTTCTTTCAATATTATATTTGAGATGCAAACACAAATGTAGATTACTCTTTTTGTTCACTTTCATAGCAATGAAAATATATATTATTTATCCATTCTCCATTTGAAGGAATGAAGAATGTTTCCAAATTATACTATTACAAGCAATGCTGTGAGGATGATTACTGTTCAGTCCTTCTATTGCTCAAATGGGAAAATTTTTCTAATGCTTATACATAAAATTGGAATTGCAGAGTTTGATTTATGCACATCTTCAATTAATTGATAGTGCCAAATTTCCTCCAAAATATTTGTACCCAATTTATACTCTCAACAGAAACATACGAATGTTCCTGTTTCTGCATATATTAACCAACCACTGGTATTATCAGATTCTATAGTATTTGTCCATCTGGTGTCTAGGAAATGTATCATACCATTATGTTTCCTTGATATGTATATATAGATGTTTGAATTTTAATGTATATAATATACAGGTACTCACTGTGTGTTTGTATGTATAGTGTATGCCATACAAATAAAACCAAATGAATTGAAATAATAAACACCAAAGTGTGAGTGTTTACCTGTGGTGGGGGTGGAGGGGTGTGACTCTAGAGAGATGGTGGTTGGAACACATACCTATATATGCAATGTTTTGTTTTTATATTTAAGTTTATTACTTAAGTGCATATTAATGCAACATGTTGCATTAATTGCATACTTTTTAATAATCTGAAGTATTTTAAATTTTATTTTTATAAAAACAGTAGATGATAATGTGACAGTCTCATTTAGCTATCTCTCATGGAAATTGTCAAAACCAGATTATTTCTTTCCCAGTCTCCCTTGCTGCCGTAGATGGTTGCATAGCCACATTGTGACAATACAAGTAAAAGAAAGTCTACTGGGTATACATGCCACATTTTCCTCCTCCATCCATTCATTGATGGGCACATAGGTTGCTTCTATATCTTGGCTATTGTGAATAATACTGAGATGAACATGAGAGTGCAGATATCTCTGACATACCAATTTCAATTTCTTTGAATATATACAAAGAAGTGAGATTGCTAAATCGTGGTAATTCTATTTTTAGTTTTGTGAGGGATCTTCATACTATTCTCCGAAATGGCTGTACTATTTTACATTACCACCAATAGTGGATACATAAACAATGGAATACTATACAGCCATTAAAAAGAAGGAAATTTTGTCATTCGTGATGACATGGATGGAACTGGAGGGCATTATTCTAATTGAAATAAGCTAGGTACAGAAATACAAATACTGTATAATCTCACTCATGTGTGGAATTTAAAACAGTCCATATCATAGAAATAAAAAGCATAAGGAGGTTACCAGAAGCTGGGGGTTGGGAGGAAAAGATGGTGAAAGGGAAGTTGTTAATCAAATGATACAAAGTCTCGGTTAGAATGGAGGAGTAAGTTTTAGTGATGTATTGCACTGCATCAGGACCACAGTTAATAATAATGGATTGTATATTTCAAAATTGCTAAAGAATAGGTTTTAACGTTCTGACCACAAAAACTGATAAGTTGGTGAGGCGATGAATATTTAGTTTGCTCGACTAAATCTTTTGACAATATATAGACAGATCGAAACATCACATTGTACTCCATAAATGCATACAATTACTTGTCAATTAAAAATAAGTAAATAAATTTAAAAGAATTAAAGAATCCGTTACAACAAAGGTTTTCCTATTTAAAAAAAGAAAAACAAATTGCTGGGATATTGTGGGAAGTGGCTACCTTGTTAATGGGAGGAGAGAGCCAAGGAGCCAGAATTTTTGTCATCCCAGCTGGCAGGATGTGGCTACTATGTTTGGAGATATAACAGTCATCTTGCTATCACAGGACAAAAAGTCAATATTGTGAGAATTGAAGAAGAGTTTGGAGTAATATTTTTAAAATACTGGACCACCAATCCCTGATGTTTTGTTATATATATCGTACATTTCTTATTGATTGAATTCACAATTAGCTTAGTTTTTTGTTCTGAGAGTTGACTGGTTTTTAATTTACAATCATTTTTAAAGTTTTGAAATAGAATATTACAAAGAAAATACATATTAATCATCATCTTTACCTACCTATTTCTATATACAGCTTGTCAATTTAGGTCATTCTTCTTAGGATTACCTTAGCTGCCCCGATTTCTCCCATGCTCTCTTCTCTCTGTGAGTCTCCTTATGTGGATTCCTCTCTCCTCCAGGAAATGTAAATCATTCACATCAGAAGCCATGTCATGAATTATGACACTTATGTGAAAACAGGCTCAGATTTGTCTATGAAGCCTAAGAAAGATTAACTGACAATCTTTCACATGTGAGCAACATAGTTATACATGAAAGTTACAGCCAGTCAAATAATACTGAGCTAAGATAACTTGGGAAGGATTTCACCTTTGATATGAGCTTTTCTCCATGCACATGTGTTGCTGTTCCGTGTTAGTAGATTCCCTCACTAGTTGACAAGCTTCCTCCCTTCCTATAGCAACCTCCTTTACTCTTCCAGGCATATACACCTATACCTATTAATCCCTCTACATCTTTTATCTAAGGTCTACCCAGTTACCAGATTTCTGATAACAGCCACAATTAATAATCTGATTTGGAGGATACTCTTAAAAGTTTTTTTTCTGCATGCTCTTTTAATCATCAACCATAATATATAATCTAATACCTAAATGGAAGGATCCACCACATACTATCATCACAATTGTATCACAACTTAGTCATTGGTATGTTGTTGCTCAGTTATTTTTATTGACATCCTAGTGACCAGTCATGATCTGACTGAGCTAGGATTTATGCAGCAGAACTTCCACAACACTGTCCAGCACAGCAAGCATCACTAGATATATCAGCTGATTGACAGTGCTCTGTTAGAAGACATAATGTAGATCTTTCCCTACAGTCAGAGGCTTGACTAGTTGGACACTATCTATCTTCCTTCAAAGCAATTATAGTTATCATTCCAGCAGACTTCTACTTCTCTTGATCTTCCTGGATTTAAACTCTTCATTCTACTTAAAAATTATTAATTTTTAAAGTACTACTGCCATTTCTAAGTTATGTGCTACAGGATTAATTGTCAATTGACTGTTCACTTTTTAATGGATTTGAACATGTAAATTTTTCCTGCCTGATGAACTCAGGGAAACACTATCACTCCTCTATCCCAGGATAGTTTTGAAGATGGGTCAGTTTCTGGTTGAGAGGTGACGTGCAGGCTTGGTTGTGGGTGTTCCATAAAAGGCTTTTTCTTGATTACTATTAATTGAAGAGATTTTATTCCATATCTAACTTCCTAAATCTATTTATTTCATGGACTTTTGCCTTCCACATAGACTTTATATGGGTAATGCATTATAGTAAGTATTATCATTATCAACCATGATGCCGATGGTCGTTGTCTGCAGAGTAATTTAGACTATGTTTCCTTAGGTGTTGTATCCCTCCTAATTTCAGAAATGTCCTTTTTTAGACTTGGATGGGAATTTTTCTTTTTTATATTCGATAGTCAAGAATTAGCTCTGCCATTTCCCAATGTACATCTCATCTGGATTGAATTGATTTCCTCATTCACCTAGTTCGATATGATAAAATATTTTTAGACATTCATAGTTTGCTCATTTCCACATTTAAATTATTTAATTAACACAATTTATTTGGTTATAGTTACTTGATTCAGTATAAAATGTTGGAACCATTGCAGCTGTCTCTTGATATAACGAACAGGAGAACGGACATGACATAAGGAAAGTTGCCACAAAAAAATGCTCATCTCTTCAAGAGCGAATAGTAACCATAGAGGAAGGGGGTTTCACCCTGCTTCTGAGTTTCAACTATCTCAAGACTGCATTGAACTGGCAGGACTTAATTCACTTCTGGAACTGTGGCTGCAGAGGGAAATACAGTGCTTAATAATCGCTCAAAATGGATGAAGAGTAGAATCATATTCAAGGCACCCAATCAAAAGTATCAGATGCAAATATGCAGATATTTGTGCTCTTAATGCTCTTTATTATTGTAAATTATAAATAGCAACTCTAAAAGTGCCCTTGCCAGCACTTTCAATTGTCACTTACACCAGACTTCCCTAAGTTTTTGTTTTTGGTTTCAGAATGGAGCCCATTGGATGCCGGTGAGCTCAAATTGGGATAGAATATGTATAATTAATAACTCCAGATGTAGAGCACCAAATGAATATACTGGATAAAATAAAATTAAAATGGATGGCAAAAATGTGAAGATATGAGCCATTATTTTTTATATTAACCTCATCATCTTATTTTTCCCAAATATCAGTAGAATTCAGCGTAACAGGAGATAATTACTTACTCAGTGGTTGGGAGACACATTAAAAAAACTCTATATATGAAAATGAATACAATTGAGTTTCTAAATAGATTCAGAATCCCACAGCAGAAACAATCAACTTAAAATTCAACATGTTACTGATTTGCAAGATATTACTCATTTTATTGTACCAGTTTTATGTCTTATTTCCAAAAATATTTGCCGTTCTTTGAAAAGAGTGGTAGAATAAATTATATATTATGGCCTCAGATAATTTCAAACTTAACTTACCCTCAGTGAATTTTTAAGTCATTGCACAAAATGATTGTCTTTTTAATCATTTCAAAGTCGTAGCTAAAGGCAAGTGATCAAAATAATAAAAGTATTATCAAGCATGCTTTATTCATTTTGATTAAAATGTTTATTGCTTAAAATATTAGTGTGTCTGTGTTATCTGTAAAATAAACAAATGGTCTAATATGGATTTAATTACATATTGCTTTCATGTATACTACCTCATTTCTTGTCTTGCTATGTGTAGGACATTTATATACCCATCTCTAAAATCATAACCAATGCAAAAATTAGACAATGAAAATAAAAATATGTTAGTAACTACAGATTTGCACAAGTGATTTAAGATTTAATGATTCATAATGACTTAGCAAATTCACGAGCAATAATTTAATCAAAAAGTTATTGCTGACATAATTGTGTGCTCAATTAACTTTCATAATATGAATAAAATCTGTTTGCTTTCTACATTCCTGATTTGTTATCTTAACAAACATGTGATTCTGACTGAACTTTTCTGTAATAAGAAAAAAAGTAGTCTCTCCAGTGATCCACTTCAAACTAAGTTCAATTAGTTTTATATATTGTTCAACAACATAGATATAATATCCAAAACCTTATTGTCATTACTTTTGTCTATCAATATTAGTCATCTTGGTTATTGCTCACAGTTTTGAAAAATTAGAGCCTTTAAATGTTAATACATGCCTTATCTCCAAAATATACATTGTACCTGTGAATGATGGCTGAATAAATTTGGTCTTTTTTTGTACATTTACTAGTGGAAATGTGTTATTTGTTAGCTGCTTCTTCAGCCATGGTTTTGAGTGTATCAGTAGAAGAGTGCACTTATCTCTCTATTTTGACATTCAGTTTTTAAGAGATCAGGGCAAATAGCCCAAGGCTCTCATTATTATATTTCTTAATAAACACCTCTCTCAACTTTCTCAACTCATGACTATGAAGCAATTTTCACTAGGTTTATCAATAATGTCAAACTGGCTAGTTCAGGGGACAATGAGCATCAGCCACGATGTGCTCAGAAGCACCTTCCCCAGACTATCCATACCCTGGTGTGAATGTGCAAATCCAGGAAACACACACCTCCAGGTTCTCATAAGGCAATTTCTTCATGATGACTTTCCCTCAGTGTCTCTTTGCCCTTTATTACATTTTTGCTTCACTTTTTCTCCTTGAAGATATTCAAAAATTTTGAATCTAAAAGGAAGAGACTCTTCTTAACATTAGAATTTTTTTTAGACATTTAGAGGTCAATGGCAACGACAAATATAAATAAAGGGACTAGCACTTCCTATCATCACCTACCAACAACATTTAGTTTCCAGAAGCTTCTTTGCGAAGCTCCCCTCCCCCAAATTAAATTCAAGTACACTCTTCATTACATATATGCATGAATAAAAGATTCCATGTTGATGGATTTGCGCACACTGAGTAATCTGGTATTTCTACTCCCTGATCCCAAACTAACCTGGGAAGTTTAAAACAAAAATTGCTACATATATAGGTGATACTTTACATATAATATGGTATATATGATATAAATTTTGTTTTGTGTTAATACTATAAATGTGTTTGTGTGTGTGTATGTAAACTACTGGCATATTGCTGGTGTTAGTTCATTTACATGAAGGTTAAATTCAGCATCTTAAATGAGATAAAAATATATATTTCATATATACATATTTATATACTTATGTAAATACATATAAATGTATATGCATATGTGTATATATATTATCTCATATAAAGATATTATTTCATTAAGAATGTTGAATTTAACCAGCATGTAAATGAGCAAACACCAGTAGCATCATTGTAATTCAAATGGAGTCAGGACAATTATTTATCCTCAAAATCAAAGTAAGCTTTATATACTTGAGGGAACTATGAGGAAATAAAACCAGAATGCTAGATGCAAAAGTGTTGCCTAGTTACTAAGGAACATTCAAAATAGGGATAACATAATTTCATAATTTCAATTCTACCACTATGGAAGACTTTATGTATTGGTTAGACAGGGAACATTTCTGTAAGAATAGTGTCTAAAAATTTGAACACTTCATTCTTCATTCTTTTTTAGTACCTCCCTTCTATAAACAAGGTTTATGTTAATTAGAAAGATATTGAATGAAAGTTTTTCAAAAGTCAGCACAGTACATTTAATTTGGTGTATAAGTGACCATATTTTCCATGAAAAAAGGAAAAATTTGCTCATTATCGATCAGTTATAAATAAGGATATTGATTGATATTCTATTTATTTTGTGAATTAATTTTTTTTTATTTCAGCATATTAT
>CAUYRB010056447.1:0-31303 GCA_963574695.1 Propithecus perrieri
CAAGTGCCCATCACTACAAGAGTGGATTAATAAAATGTGGTATATGTATACTATGGAGTACTACTCAGCCATAATAAAATGGTGAACTAATACCTCCTGTATTAACCTCGATGGAACTGGAGGCCATCCTTCTAAGTGAAGTATCACAAGAATAGAAAAATAAGCACTGTCTGTGCTCACCATTACATTGGAACTAATTGATCAACACTTATGTGCACATATGAAAATAACATTCATAGGAAATCAAGCAGTCAAGCCGGTGGGAGAGGGGAGAAGAGGATGGGTAAATTCACACCTAATGGGTACAATGTACACTCTCTGTGGATGGGCACACTTTGACTCAAACGGTACAAAAGCAATTTATGTAACCATTATTTTTGTATTTGTATTATTCTGAAATAAAAAAAAAATCCGAAGTCTGGAATAATTTAATGAACTTTCCTGTAGAGCAGGAGCTAGAGCAGTGATGGGGAACATTTTTATGTTGGAAGGCTGCATTAATTTAGCTGTAATCAAATAAGGTCTCATTCAAGAACAATTAGATATACTTAAAAATGTACATTATTTTGTAAAAATCTAAGTACTATGTACTTAATAATTTCAAAAAATGAAAACTATTTGTTAATCTTAAAGTTAACTAACCTTTTAATGACTTTGTTGTGTCTGCTTTTTGTTGGAAAGCATTTGAATATTTGGTTGCAGCCTAGAAGTCCACATTTGCAGTTGATCCTGTAGGTGGGTATCAGTCATTTGTGACCTTAAGGGCATCTTGATTTGGGTTAAATAGGAGAATGAAGATTTGCAGCAATAAGTGGTTAAGAAACCAGAAAGCATTTTTTGTTCATGTTGCCAAAGGCATGGGTATTCTACTGCGTTTTCCCATATTTCAATTGGATCTTTTTTTAGAATCAAACAATGACTGTAAAATGTTATCTGCCGAGAGCTCAATCAATTCCATCTGTAGTTCTTTAGGTGCCTTGGTCATATCAACTAGTTGAGGCTGAAATGCTAATTTGAGTGTTATGTCATGATTCTCAGTCAGTGTACCTTTCATTGTATTCTCCAATTAATAGGTCTGTAACAGCTGTGTATTCTTCAAATGATTCATATATATCATCCTGCTCATCAATGATCTTTGCTAACTTGGGAAAATGTTCATTTGAAATTTCCTTTTGAAGGAGAAGTGTTTTGATAAAAGATAGCTTTTATCAAAATGCTTGGATTTTTTGCCACATATCATATATAGACCTAGTTTTACCTTGCAAAGAAATATTCAAGTCGTTTTGATTTGACAAGGTATAACACAGAAATGCTGCATTCCTGTAGAAATCTTCTTTCAATAATTCAGATTGCTGATTCTGTTCTTCATAAAGTTTAACTATCTGTTCTTGCAGAGATAAAATTTTGGCTAACACCTGTTCCTGCGATAGCCAATGAACTTTAGAATAATACAACAAATCCACACTGAATACCTCACTGTTCAACTTTAGCATATTATGAAACTGATGATGCCCATGTTGCATTTGTGTGAATATAGTTAACAGTCCTTATAACTTGTTGCAAAGTGTCACTTAAAATGGAAGCTTTAGCACAGAGATTTTGCTGATGCAAGGTACAATGAAAAGAAATGAGAACATCTGGATCTGTTAATACTTTTTTATCTGTGCAGTAAACCCTTCATATTTTCCTTCCATACATATCCTCACTAAATTTACCAAATTCAGTCCAACTTCAGGACATTTGTTTTGAGAGTTGTTGAAGATATCTATTCCCCATGTTCTGTTTGCAAGAGTGTCCAAAGTGAGTAACTGTAACAAAGAAAATCTTCAGTTATGACCCAAATGAAATATAAAACCTGAGCTGAGTCAGTTGTATCAGTTAATTCATTCAAAGTGATTGAATAATGTAAATTTTCCTTTTGAAGTATTTCATGAAGGCGCTCTGTTAAGTTGAAGGCTAATTCATGCTGCTGATCAGTTATGGTTTTCCTTGAAATAGGAAGTTGTTTGTATTTTGAAATGTTATCATGGTCTAAGCATCCTACAACTTTGACAATGCATTCTTTCACAATTTCTACATCACTGAATGGCTTCCCTGTTTTCCCGAGTATATAAGCTATTTTATAAGTTGCTTCAGTGGCATTATTTCCAGGTCTTATTGCTGCTTGAAAGAATTGTCTTTGCTTTTGCTTTTCATCTCTTAATTTCTGCAATACAACCTTTTGTGCCTTTCCCTCTAATTTAAAATATTTGTGGTTCTTATGAGTGCTATAATGCTGATGACCATTGAATTTCTTTAACATTGATATTGCAGTATCACAAAGCAAGCAAATCATCTTATCTTTAGCAGAAACAAGGTAATATTGCAATTCCCAATCCTCATTAAAAAATCTGTTTTCTTCCCTCAGCATTCTCTTGGTCTTCTTTGACATGATGGGCTATTAAGCAGACAGAATTAAAAAGTACTGTCAAGCTGTGCAGCTATTTACAAATTCAGCTTCAAACAGAAACACAGTACACCATTGTCAAAAGCTGATAACAGACTTGCATAAACTCTTTCCAACCAGCCTTGTGCGGTAGTGGTGCCAGTCAGGTGGGGGAATTTAGAACTAAATCATGAGCATAGCAGCCATCAGTTTAACCCTTATGGCTTACTAATGTTCTAATTGTGCCCGTCAGTCTGGGAGTATTGTTTCATTGAAACTTATTTTATTGTTTGATATTTTAAATACATTCATTTTAAAAATAAAAATATAAAAGACAAATGAAAATGTATTAATAAAAATAAAAAGGCTTCTGCAAAATTTGGATTCAGTCAAAAGGACGTACTTAAGGACCTAGAAGGCCACATGTGGCGTTAAGTCCTCATGTTCCCCACCCCTGACCTAGATTGAACTTAATTCTATGGTACAGGTTGTTTGCTAATATGAAATTATAGCCAGTATACCTAAAATTACTAGTTTTATTCTTGCAATACTTACAGGTGAACAGATTTGAATTTTGATCAACTTTTCCTATAATCACAGTACTGGAGACTGTTCCTATCACATCTTTCGATTCCATTTGAGAAATTAAAGAGTAATTCTGTTGCCCTTAGAGTCTCTTCTTAATGATGATACTATATAGGAGGGACATTTTTCAAAAAGGTTTTAAATGGTTTAATTTTTATTATGAAACATTGTAGTGTAAAGTTTGTACTAAACGAGTGAGCCAAAGGAAGACATAGTAAAAGTGGCAAGTGAAATAAGGAGGTAGATTTAGATATATGAAGCCTTAACTGATGGCCAAGCCCATAGTCGAAATTATGGTCTTACCAAAAAGATTATGTACTGGATAAAGAAAAAATGTTAAATTTGGTCTTTGTAAAATCAATTTCCCTTCATGTTGTTTTTTCTTTTTCTTTCTTTCTTTTTTTTTGTCCATGTAAAAGAGAAAAATGAAGAGAAAATAGAATAGTAGAACATAGGAAAGAATTATAGTCAGGAAAGGACGATTCTCCTGAATTCTTTTAGGATATTTAACCAATTTTATATCAGATCTATATTCTACTGTATATTTCAGATTATATGAGGGGTCTTCAAAAAGGTCATGGAATATGGTGTTATGAAAAAACTATGCATAGATTTCAATTATTTGTACCAAAATAAACTTGTACTAACTTGTTATAGATACCTGAACAGGATCTAGTTTGAGGCACTAAGAAGGATAGGATGTCAGCTTTAAAGGAGCCCCTGTCAGAGCCAACATGAATTCTACTAAAATTGAAGCAATAACAAACATCAAATTTGTGGTGAAGCTTCAGTGGAAGAATGGTGAAATAATTGATGGTTTATGAAAAGTATATGGGGACAGTGCCCCAAAGAAATCAGCAGTTTACAAATGGATAATTCATTTTAGGAAGGGACAAGATGATGTTGAAGATGAAGCCTGCAGTGGCAGACCATCCACATCAATTTGCAAGGAAAAATTTATCTTTTTCATGCCCTAATTGAATAGAACTGATGATTAACATCAGAAACAATAGCCAACACCATAGACATCTCAATTGGTTCAGTTTACATAATTCTGACTGAAAAATTAAAAGTAAGCAAACTTTCCACTTGGTGGGTGCCAAAATAATTGTGCCTACATCAGCTGCAGACAAGAGCAGAGTTTTCAATGGAAATGTTAAACAAGTGGGATCAAAATCCTGAAGCATTTCTTCAAAGAATGATAACAGGAGATGGAATGTGTCTTTGCTAGTGTCATTCTAATGACAAAATATGATCAAAGCAATGGCTACGAAGAGATGGAAGTGGTCCAGTCAAAACCAAAGTGGACTTGTCAAGAGCAAAGATCATGGTAACAGTTTTTTTTGGGTGCTCAAGCATTTTGCTTGTTGACTTTCTGGAGGGCCAAAAAACAATAATATCTGCTTATTATGAGAGTGTTTTGGGAAAGTTAGCCAAAGCTTTAGCAGAAGAACACCCAGGAAAGCTTCCCCAGAGAGTCCTTCTCTACCATGACAATGCTCCTGCTTATTCCTTGCATCAAACAGGGAAATTTTGTGACAGTTTCAATGGGAAATCATTAAGCATCCACCTTACAGTCCTGATTTGGCTCCTTTTGACTTCTTTTTATTCCCTAATCTTAAAAATCTGTAAAAGGCACCCATTTTTATTCAGTTACTAATGTTAAAAAAGACTACATTGACATAGTTAAATTCTCAAGATACTCAGTTCTTTAGAGATGGACTAAATGGCTGGTATCATCACTTACAAAAGAGTCTTGAACTTTATGGAGCTTATGTTGGGAAATAAAATTTATATTTTTTATTTTTATGTTTAATTCCATTTTTCAGGAAATTTTTGAAATCCCCTAATGTTTTGTGATATGTGAACATTACACAGTAATATTTTTCCCAGTTGTTTTAAAATTATTTCTTTCTGTAATGATTTTCCCTTCTTAGCTTGGCTTTATAGTTGTGGCTTTTAAAACTGTATCCTCTCTGCTTCTGATTTCCAAATATTTATTGTAATGTAATATAAATGTAAGATTTTATATATTTATTAACAAATGTACATACTTCTTTCTACATATGTAATATACATACACACATATATAAAATCTTATACATAAGATTATACACCATGGAGATCTTATAATGACTTTACTGTTGTGTTGCGTGTGTGTGTGTGTAGACTCACTCAGAGTCTCACACTCTGAGGATCATTATGTGATTACATTTTATGTTAAGGCTTCTTCAGAGAGCCTTTATTCTATTCTACTAACTCTTTCTTTAATTACCACATTATGCCCAACTTTGGAAAGACTTCCTCTCCTGATACATTTTAATAAAGGACCCTTAGAGCAACATACTTCCCATTTTTTTTTCGGAGGCTGTAGATTATCTTGACTTCTGTTGCCTAAAGACTTATATCTAATGGAAACCTTAAAAATACTATGTCAGGTTCCAATAGCTGGAAATAACTGGAAGTTATAATAGATCAACAGGAAAATAGAGTTTAACTTTTTAAATGAATAATGAAAATTCAGATTTTTTTGGATAAAATGTTAGTGTTAAAGCTAATTAGAGTTTATGATTTATAATGAGGCATGATGAAAATAATGCTGAATCAGGTGTTATGAGACCTGGATACTTGTCTGGACTTCACTGATTGTTTGCTGTATGAACTTGGGTAAGATAGCCTCTCGGCCTTACTCATCATCAACTGAAACTTGGGGTTATTAACACCTCTGCTGCCCACCTCCTCATAATGTTTTTAGGATGAGATGATACATGTAAAAATATTATGTAAATATTTCAGTCTATAGAAGTTAGTATTGTAAATGATAATTAATATGTGCCAGTCATTGTATTAGGCATTTATATCATTGTTACAACAGTTTTATGACATAGGCAACATTAATATTCTAGTTTTACATATGAGGAAGGTGAGGTGCAGAGAGTGTAAGACAACTTGGTGAGCGGGAAAGGCAAGATTTGAATTCAGGTCTGTCTGATACTAGAACCAATGCTTATAATTGCATCACTTTCATCACTCATCTGAATAATAATCGCTACATACCATTATGCATGAACTGGTTGAGGCAGTTAAAATATGGTTCTTTTTATTATCCATCTGAATTCTAATTGTGAACACAAAAGAATATTTGTTTTTCATAAAAATGGAATGCTGTGGAGTTCTAACCATCCAAATGTGTTTTTCTCTTAGAATTTAATTGTCCTGAATCCACTCACAGTGACTGAGGAGGAAATAAGACCTTCACTAGAGAAACGCCTTGAAGCTATTATCAGTGGGGCTGCTCTGTTGGCAGACTCTTCATGCACAAGGGACTTCCACAGGGAGCGGATTATTGCAGAATGCAACGCCATTCGCCAGGCTCTTCAGGACCTGCTTTCAGAGTACATGAACAATGTAGGTAACTGGTTTACCCTTCCATCTCTGTCTCCTTTCCCCTTGCACTTTGAGTATAGCTGAGATGCTTTCTATGTATAAGATATAAATTACAAGTGAGTATGTGATTTTACATGGGTAGGCTTTCTGAGTGGCTTCTGCTTCATTGTTCATAGGGTACAGCAACCATAGGAGTTTCCAGGGATAAAATCAGAATCAGAGGTGTATTTACACATGATTGCTTTGTTTGTGTAAGTATCTAAATATTAAAGAAGGGAGTCAGGACTAGAGAAAGGAAACTAGGGTTGCACATCAATTTAAGGGTTCTAAAGAAGATAAAGAGAGGAACAGGTTAATCAGAGTTAAATTGGTGAATAATAAAAAGACATTAGAAGTTGGAATTTAGATAATATCGAATAAAAGCAATGCTGCAGGGATCATGAGCCATATCTGAAGGTATAAAGAGCCTATACAGTTTTAATAGCTCTTAACCTTTTTTCAAATGTGACAATAGTGTCATAGATTTTTTTTGCAGGTTTAGCTATCGCTCAGAAATATTGGAGATGCTGTCTAAATTTTGGGCAAAAATACTTGTTTCAAGGTCCTTTTTGTTTCATTTTGTCTATATATATATTTATGCCTATATCTATATCTAATCTTCATCTATGGAGTGTCTATAGCTATTGTTCCCCTTGAATCTTAATGACATTTATAAAATGAAGAGAAAATCTTGAAGATGTTGTCAATTGTCAACTATGTATTGATCATGAAGGCTTCTTAAATAGAGCTAAACAAAATTAAAGAGTTATAATAGGAATATTTTGTTCATCTGCCTTATTGTAAGGGGAATAATTCCAGATTTATAAAGGTATATTTTGAGAATTATTAGTTACAGACTGTATTGCTTTTTGGGTTATGAAATTCAAGATTTGAGATTGTTCAGTATAAGTACTTTATGTGAATAATTGAATGCTGCTAAAATTAGTTGGTGAGCTTTGAGGACCCTTCAACACATTTGATGTATCTTCATGTTCTTAATATTTGATGACTCTGGCTCCTGACCAAAAATCTCTTGCCTGTCAAGAAATCAAATCTGTAAAGCATATTTCATTAATAATAACATATTAGTAATGCCATGCCCTATTAGAATGTCTGAAGTAAGTATATCCCCATTTTTAGCATATAATATATTTTTAAAGATTTTTCAAGGTTATTCATCAGTCACAAGAATCTTGGAAGATAATATTGTATTGGAATGCCTTCTCCTCTGGTCTGTAAACTATTAAAATTATTATTCTTATATTTTTAGGTAAAATATAGTAAAACTATATATATGCAGAAATTATAAAATTATAAATTCATCTTATCTAAAATATAAAGTTATTTTTATTCTTTGTAGATACAAACACAGATATATACATGTGTGCATACTCACCCACAGACATAAGTAGAGATGGCTAAATAATTTGTGGGGCCAAGTACAAAATGAAAATGTTAGACTTCTTGTTCAAAAAGCAGGGAAAAAAAGCATTTCCTTTCTTACATAGACTCTCTTGACCTGTGGAAGGTTATTTTTATTTGATATTTAATGTTAGGTTTCCTAGAGCACAGAGGTACTTGTGGAGTGACTACAGACCCTCACAGGCATCCATGGCCCTACCCAGTGACCCTAACCCACCCTGAGGTGTGTCAAGGCCCCCACCTGGAGTGGAGGGTGGCAGTAAGTGCTGGATGGGAGAATAGGTAGCTGAGAACTTGTCCCAGGAAGTCACTGGGAGGCAGGACTGTATATGAACCTAGACATGTGCTTCATTGCCTCATTGGACAGAAATCAAAGGTAAAATTGTTTAAAATTTCAAGACTGTGATAGCAGAGCATTAAAACCCAAGCACAGAACCCCTTTCTGAGCATGGGTCCTGTGTGCAGTCCCTGAAGCTGGCCTGTGTATAATAAATACATATCACATAAAAATGGTGGTGATTTTATGGCTTTCTTCAACTTTGGGTTAAAAACTATGCTTATCAAGGGTGAAGTGATGGGAGCATTTTGTCTTGGGTACAATCATTAAGAAGATGCATTTTCTGTAGAAATGTGTAAATAAT
This sequence comes from Propithecus perrieri, assembly GCA_963574695.1. Classification (NCBI taxonomy): domain Eukaryota; kingdom Metazoa; phylum Chordata; class Mammalia; order Primates; family Indriidae; genus Propithecus; species Propithecus perrieri. The sequence goes on from CAUYRB010056447.1 coordinate 8,500, forward strand.
AATACAACTAACTAAAAGTCATTCTGCTTTTTACTGTTACCATGCACCAGCAATTCTAAACAGCATCAGTGATAAACTAATGTTTTTGACAAAATTCTTTTGTTTCTTTAAGTTCTAAATGATTGTTGCTATCGTTGAGTTTTAACAATATGTATGATTCAAATTAGTGCATTTTTAAGATTATCCTTTAATAAATATTGTATTCTTTATGAATACAGTAGATTCAAAATAATGATAACACAGTAATTGTAAAGACAGAACTAGAAATTGATTTACTTCAGCTCTATTATTTTATGTGTTCACTGAGAGTTTTTATTTGTGTTTAAATATTATAACGGTGAAACAGTGCAAACTATAAGGGGTAATATTTTTGTTAGATAAATGCAAATTTAGTTTACACAGAAATGTATCATTGAATTTGAATAATAACTTTGAAATTTATTCTCCTTTTGAAAATTATCCGTTGCTTTATGAAACATGTTGAGAAAATAATGATTATTATTGATTAACGTTAAAAGTAATTTTGTCATAGTTGGGGGGAGGTGTTTAAAAAGTATCTGTTCCAGGTGTCAAATATGCTAAGTAAGCCATAGAAAATATGTATTATTTTTCTATTTCTTACTGCTGTCAATGGAAAAAATGCCAAACTCTGTAGAATAATTTTAAAGAGATTTATTCTGAGCCAAATTTGAGGATCATGACCCAGAACCATGCCCAAGAAGCCTTGAACAAGTGGACTTGGTGTGGCTGGGTTACAGTGTGGTTTTATACATTTCAGGGAGACAGGGTTACAGGTAAAGTCATAAATCAATATGTGGGAGGCATACATTGGTTTGGCCCGAAAAGTTGGGTCATCTCAAAGAGGGAGGGCAGGGCTTACAGGTTATAGGTGGTTTTAGAGATTCTTTGACTTGTAATTGGTTAAAGACATGAAGCTTTGTCTAAAGGCTTGCAATGTTTTAACATAAGGAGCTGTTTATCAGAGATAAGCCACCAACATATATTTGTTGTGTAAATTGAGGACCTGCAGGTTTGTCTTGCATACCCTTAGGCATGTTAATGGGTTACAAAGGATGTCTCCAAGAAAGGAGTGGGGCACGATGAGGCATGTCTGACCTCCTCCTCATAGCACACAATTTAGTTTTAGGATATTCCTTTGGCCAAGAGAGGGTCCATTCAGACAGCCAGGTGTTGGGATGAGCCTTAAGATTTTATTTTAGTTCACACTGCTCTTTTTAAAAACAAGATTTGACCTGATGATCAGTTTCAAGGCCCATTGTCAAGTGCACAAAATTTATGTTGCTAATATCTTCTATCAGGTATTTTGGTTTTAAAACAAGGTAAGTTCTGTGTCAGAGGAGTGAAGTGGAGAATTTTTCATTTATAATAGCCAAATAATTGAAAGACAAGGTAAGTGGTTTTATTTTATATCTTATCCAAGTAGTTATCTTAATTTTTATTTGTTTTTCAGAGTAGCTTTCATTGTAAGAATTCAAATGTTTTACAGTTACTTAATTGATTAAATTGTAGTACAATTCATGCTTGATGGAGGCTATTTTCTTCTTCCTTTCTCCATCCTCCGCTTTCCCTCTTCTCTTCTGGAAAAGGAGCGCAAACACCCCCTGAAATACCTCTCCCTCATGGCACTTTCTTCTTTGTAGCTCTCATCCCTGTTGAAATTCTGTTTGTTTGTCTGCATTCCCCACCAAGCAGGAACTCTGGGAGAGTGGGGATGTGTCCCTGGCCCTTAGCACAAAACCTTTCAGGTAGCAGGTGCTCAGTAATTATTATTTGGATACAGGTAAATTCAACTTAATGACTGTTTCTTCTTGGTTTTTTAAATTAAAATGATGACGTGCCTGAAGCAATTAATTCATATTTGTTTATTATATTTATATAACTGTGGAGAAGAGGTGGAGATTGTTAATGGTGAGAATAGGAATACAGGAAAGGAAGAGGACAGAGGTGGGGAAGCTTGCTTTTTGGGTGATCTAAGTATATTTATTTAATCTGTTCTCCTAGGACATAATGTTAATACTTGTTGGGGAAGGCATTTTTTTTTCAGAGAATAAAAAACTCACTGTATATTGGTAATGTCTGGTGATCTGCCCTGATGTTGGTGTATAGGTCAGAGCAGAAGCAGCTACATTTGTGTAGTGGTGGTCCACACAATTAGAAACCCATTTATGTACATATTATATTTTGTTTTATTGGTAAGTATAACCTATTAATAATAAAAATATGAATGTATAATATTGTGAAAAAAGTACTCCAAAAACAATATAATAGTCCCTTTTCATGCAAAAGGGTAGAATTTTAGACTGATCTAATCTGACTGAGCCAATGAATATTGGAATTAAGCATCAGGAACCAATCTGGAAAACTGTGGGGTGTATTATCAGAACTCATCCCCAGGTTTACTTTTACTCCAGGTTTATATCACAAATGATACTTCTTTATAGCTCTTTCATCAGTTTTTATGAAGGGGAATGTACTTTCCTGGAACTAGCTAACCTCAAACTTTGCTCAGAGTTTGTTCAAAGACTTTGGAGCAGCTCTGTTACCTAAGTTCTCAACTTCCTATTTTAAGGAATACTGTGTCTCCTTCAGTGGGCTCAATTTGTTTATCAGATTAATCAGTAGCTTTTGTAACTGAGCTATGTTGATAGAGTAAATGCTTGATAATAATTCAGATACAATAAAGGTAAGCACAAATACTTAAATTATGATTAATCCTCATCAAAATCTGTGGATCTCTTAGGTAAATGTGACTTCAAGACTTGGTTTAAAATTTTGCCAGTCTGTTGAGTCCAGAGCAGTTTGGCAGTGGGAGATGAATGCAGTTTATGTTTGTCTCAGGCTCAGTCCACATAACCATATGACCAGTTTGAATCTAAACAACTTTCCTTTCTTAAACAGATCATCAAGTCTTCATCATTTTTTAATTGAATCTTTATGTTCAAAAGTTCAATGTCTTGTTACATTAGCAAGAAATTAGTAAGAAATGAGACCAGACAGGTCTATAACAGACAAAATAGACAACCACTTAAGACTATTAATGATTATGTATGTTTGCCCTAATATATATTTTTATTTAAATTTATATGTGTATATATGTGTGTGTGTATATATATATATATATGTGTGTTTAATTAGTTTTGATTGCTGCTCTAACAAATTACCACAAACTTAGTGTCTTGAATCATACAAATTGTTATCTTTCAGTTCTGTAGTCAAAAGTCTGACATGGGTGTCATTGGGTTAAAAATCAAAGTGTTGGTGGGATGCATTATTTTCTAGAATCCCTAGAGAAGAATCCATTTTCTTGCCTTTTCCGGTTTCTGGAGGCCACCTTCATTCCTTGGCTTATGGCCCTCTTCCTCTGCCTTCGAAGCCAGCAAGATTGCATTTCTCTGGCCCTACTTCCAGCCTCACATCTCTTTCTCTGTCCATAACTGGGAAAGGTTTTCTGCTTTTTAGGATTCATGTGATTAAACGGGGTACACTCAGATTATCTAGAATAATGGTCCCATCTCAAGGCCCTTAATTACACCTGCAAAGTCCCTTGTGTCGTATAAGGTAACCCACTTACAGGTTCTAGGAATTTGAATGTGGGCATCTCTGGGGGGCTTACCATGTAAATGAATACTAGTCTCCCCAGTCTCTTCCTGTGGAATCATTATCAATCCTTGCATTTCAAATCCATTATAGTCAGCATCCCTCACACACTTTAAGCTTTATGCAGGCAAATCACATGTCTGTTTTGTTTACTACTGTATCCCAAGCCCCAGGCGCAAAGCCTGGCATTTAGAAAAAGGTGAATTGTGTTTTTGAATAAAAGAATGAATGAAAAGATTACATATTATATATGCCATGTAATGGAGAAACAGCCTCTCTGACATTAATTGAAATGAGTTTTAAGCATCTACTAAATTTATGTGGTGGACTGCTTGCTATAAAAGGTCTTATTTTGTAAAGTGTATGTCTCTTCTAAAAATGAATGTGAATATTCAGAAATAAATTTTTTTTTCATTAGTCTCTGCATTTGTATCCACATCCAGCCATATTCTAAAACAGGATTTTTATTCATTAAAATTTTTAAAAATATATACTCCAGAAAACATTCAGGATCAGAGAAAATCTAGTTTTTGTCTTTTAAAATGTAGGAGTATATACATCTAAGATATTTCTGTTGAGTATGGTATACCTCCGTGATTGGTTAGGTCTAGTCCATCTTCTCTGATGTACAACATAATTAAGGAATATTTCAGTGAGTGGGGCAGAGCAAGGAGACTCTCTGAAGAAGGAATGGTCTTAGGGAAATCAGTTATTTTTACATGGTGCTCTTCCTATAATTGGTGAACATAGAGTTGCAGGTGGGCATCCATCATGCTTGAGTTCTAAGATAGCAAACATGGATATTTTTCTGGAGGTGAGGTGAACTCATACTGGTGTTGTTAAGTATGGGATGTGTTGCTAGACAGTATCTTCAGGTGCTGTATAATTATTGATAAAGTTAACACTCAGATGATACTTTACTACTCGGGTAATATTAGAGAGTAGTGTCAGAGACAATGCTGTTAGAGTAAACAAATCAGGCCTGAGCTTCATACAGGAGCTAATTTGCATTTTTGGACCTCTCATCTGCCCACTTTTTTTCTTCTCTTGTTGTCTTAAGTGAAAGTGCATTCTTGGTTCTCATTGTATATTTGTTGAGTGAATAAATAATCAAATGCACTAGCTTTTGTTATTCAGACACCTATTTAATTTGTCTTGAGTTTAATGCATTGCCTGTCTTGGGAAATTCTGAAGATTTAATAAAGCCTGCAAAGAATTTTTCTTCCATATGGGACCACTATCCAGCTCTTAAAAATCCATTTTGGTAATAATTTTGGCCTTAGTTAATTTATCTTTATTTCCCATGAGGATAAGGTAGAACAGTTGGGAGGATCTATGTGCAATGACTTTGAATACTGGAGACAGAATTAAAAATTTCAAGATGTAAAGGCAGCTTCCAAGCCTACTTACTTTTCCTTTTTTTTTTTTGCATGGATTGCATATTAGAATTGTCATTATCAGCTCAGGTATACCAAAATAGATGCTTTACATTTTTATATTCATTATACCACAGTGGTAGATGGCTTTTGAGTGATTATGTTGGAGATTATAGTTTTTCATTTTATAGATATCTGGATTTTACAACTTCAGCTAATTTAAGAGAAATAAACAGTCCTATATATGTCTCTACATGAGTGGATACCAAAATCAGAGATATCAACCAAGCTTAGATTAGAGCATGAGGTCAAAATCTAAGAAGATTTTCAAAATGAAGGAGGCTGGATTCAGACATTGAAGCTGAAATATTGCAACAGATATTTCAACAACCAGGGAATGGAGAGAAATGATAAATAGTGGGGATATGGTTAAATGGGCAAAAATGGGTTTCATTTTCCTTGTTTTCTTTCTGTATCTAATTTTTTTTTTTTTTTTTTGAGACAGAGTCTTTCTCTGTTGCCCGGGCTAGAGTGCTGTGGCGTCAGCCTAGCTCACAGCAACCTCAAACTCCTGGGCTCAAGCAATCCTTCTGCCTCAGCCTCCTGAGTAGCTGGAACTACAGGCATGCGCCACCATGCTCGGCTAATTTTTTTATATGTATATATTTTTAGTTGTCCAGATCATTTCTTTCTATTTTTTAGTAGAGACGGGGTCTCGCTCTTGCTCAAGCTGGTCTCGAACTCCTGACCTTGAGCGATCCACCCGCCTCGGCCTCCCAGAGTGCTAGGATTAGAGGCGTGAGCCACCGCACCCGGCCCTTCTGTGTCTAATTTAAGGATCAGATATTGGGCAGGTATTTAAGTATGTGAATTGTTCTGAAAATAAGATTGCTTTATTGTTTCATCTATTATTTTCCTGAGCTACTTTGGGGTCTAGTCTTATTTCTCTACTGAAAGTTCTTTAGTTACCTGGAAGACTGTTAAATAGTGACTTCGAAGGATATCAAAATATTTTACCCCAAAATATATTTCTTTGACATATTTTGGGATGGCTGTCAGAAAGCCAGCAAACAGAAGTAGACCTGCAAAGCTGTCTTTTGTGGGGGAAATTTACATCTGTGGAAAATCTGCACTGATGTAGTTAGGCCTTCCAGTGTTCAGATCTAGAAAAGATTAATTGAGAGTTTTTTCCTTTTATTTTTAGTTGGCACATAATAATTGTACATATTTATGAAGTACAGAGTGATATTTCAACACACACATATATATAAAACATATAGTGCTCAAATCAGTGTAATTATTTAATAATATTACTTCAAACATTGATCATTTCTTTGTGTTGGGAATATTCCAAATCCTCTCTTCTAGCTTCTTTGATCATACACAATAAATTATTGTTATTTGTCCTACACTGCTATAGAACACTAGAACTTATTCCTATCTAGTTATAATCTTACATTCATTAACCAATCATTCCCTATCTTCCTCTCCCCCTTACCTTTCCCAGTCTCTGATAACCATAATTCTACTTTCTACTTCTTGTGTATATATGCCACTTTTTCTTTATCCGTTCATCTGTTAATGGACATTTAGGTGGATTCCATATCTTGACTATTGTGAATAGTGCTGCAGTAAACATGGGGATGTATATATCTCTTCAATATACTGAGTTCCTTTGCATAAATACCCAGTAGTGGGATTGCTGGATCATATGGTAGTTCTATTTTCAGTGTTTTGAGAAACATCCATACTGTTTTCTCTAATGGCTGTGCTAATTTACATTCCCACCAACAGTGTATAAGAGTTCCCTTTTCTCTGCATTCTTGCCAGCATTTGTTATTTTTGTCTTTTTGATATTAGCCATTCTAACTGGGGTGAGATGATATCTCATTGTGGTTTTGATTTGCATTTCTCTGATGATTAGTAATGCTGAACATTTTTCCATATACTTGGTGGCGATTTGTATGTCTTCTTTTGAGAATTGTCTGTTCAGATCTTTTGCTTATTTTTAAGTCAGATTATATATATTTTTTTGCTGTGCAGTTGTTTGAGTTTCTTGTATGTTCTAGATATTAGTCCTTTGTTGGATGAATAGTTTGCAGATATTTTCTTCCATTCTACAGGTTGTCTCTTCACACTGATGATTTTCTTTGTTGTGCAGAGCTTTTTAATTCAATATAGTTCTATTTGTCAACTTTTGGTTTTGTTGCTTGCATTTTTATAGTATCACACAAAAAAATCTTCATCTAGATAAATGTCCTGAAGCATTTCCCCTGTTTCCTCCTGATATTTTTATAGTTTTGGGTTGTAAGTCTTTAAGCTGTTTTGAGTTGATTTTTATATAGGGTGAGAGATAGGGGTCTAGTTTCATTCTTTTGCATATAGACATCCAGTTTTTCCAGTACCTTTTATTGAAGAAGGTATCTTTCCCCAGTGTATGTTATTGTTGCTTTTGTCAAAAATCTGCTGGCTGTAAATATGGGGATATATTTTTGAGTTCTCTGTTCTGTTCCATTGGTCTGTGTGTTGTTTTTTATACCAGCGCCAGGCTGTTTTGGTTGCTATTGCTTTGTACTATATTTTGAAGTCAGTTAGTATAATGGCTCCAACATTGTTCTTTTTGCCCAGTATTGCTTTGGCTATTTGATGTCTTTTGTGGTTCCGTATGAATTTCAGGATTTTTTTCTGTTTCTGTGAAGAATGTCATTGATATTTTGATAGGGATTGCAGTGAATCTGTACATTGCTTTGGGTAATGTGATCATTTTAACAATATTCTTCCAATTCATGAACATGGGGTGTCTTTCTATTCTTTTTTTTAATCCTCTTCAATTTTTTTTTTCATCAGGGTTTTGTAGTTTTCATTGTAGAGATATTTCACTTCCTTGGTAAAATTTATTCCTAGGTATTATATTATTTTTTGTAGCTATCATAAATAGATTGCTTTCTTGATTTCTTTTTCAGCTGGTTTGTTCTTGGTTTATAGAAATACTACTGATTTTTGTATGTTGACTTTCTATCCTACAACTTTACTGAATTTGTTTATTAGTTCTAAGAGTTTTTGGTGGAATTTTTAGATTGTTCTATATATAAGATAATGTCTGCAAAGAACAGTGATCTGAAGTGAGTGAATTTTATGTAATTATAAGGTTGAAGATTCTAGTGTTCAGTGTGAAAACAAAACAAAATACCTAGATAGGCTACTCTTTTGCAGAGTTCCATTTTAATGAGTTTATTTGTGTCTGGGTGTATTCATGTTGTAATGATGTTGGTGATTGCATTTAAGAAGTGACTTTGAAACTTTTCCAGGTGATCCACAATTTATATTTCCAAATGTGTATGATGATCACCTACTCTCTTCAGTGGTATTGAATCAGAATCATTGAATACTGAGTGATTATATAGTTTAAATGTTCATTTAGCCTCTTATGTTTACTAAGCCTCCCTTCCTCTTTGGCAATTTTAAGTGTAGTAGCAGGGGCTCAGAAAAAAGGAATATGCAAAGAAAATAAAAAGTTGGCAAGACTGTAAGTATGGCAGTTGGCTTACAACTGGGAAGAGAAAATAATTTTTTTTTTTGTTTGGTGCATAGCAGAAATATGATAATCACTATTTATGATAATTATGTTGCCTCTTCTAGAAACAGAAGCTCTTTCTAATTTTACAACTCCTTTATGAAGTATTGACTGCTCATTTTACTAAGTTTCTGACTTTTATATAAAATCCAGAAGCTTGTAAAAGTAAAGCTAACTGAATCTACTTGACAATTGCTTTTAATTTATATTCAGCTCTTCATTCTCTATTGGAAGTCTCTCTGTGTTTTCTCACTTTTCGGTTATTACAATCCCCCAGAAATGCCTTTCAAAGACTAGAAACTAAATATTTAAAAAAAACTTTTTATTTTGAAATAATTATGGAAATAAAGGAATTATGGAAATATGAAATAAAGGAAATTGTAAAAATAGCACAGAGAGGTTCCATGCACTGAGTACTGAGGTACACTTTGCTCAGTTTCCCACAGTTGTTGCATCTTATGTAACTATAGAAAGATATCAAAACCAGAAAGTTGACAGATTGACATAAATTATGTGTCATCATGTGCCATGTGCCATCACTTGTCTGGATTCTTGAAACCACCATGGTAGAGAAATATTCAATCACTAAAGATATCTTCCTCATGCTACCACTTATAGTCACACGTATCCCTTTCTACCTCTCCTCCCTGACCCTGCCTCATCACTAACCCCTGGCAAATACTATTCTAGCCTCCGTTTCTATAATTTTGTCATTCCAGAATGTTTTATAAATGGTCATGCACACAGTGTATAACCTTTTGATATTGGCTTTTTTCACTCAGCATAATGCCCTAGAGACTGTCCAATTGTATGTATCAATAGTTTATTCTTTTTTTAGTGTTGAGTAGTGTTCCATGGTATGGATGTATCACAATTTAACCATTTGACTATTGTAGGACATTTGATTGTTTCCAGTTTTGGGATTTTACAAATAATGCTTCTATAAACAATTGTATACAGGTTTTTGTGTGCGCATAAGTTTTTATTTTTGGGATAAATGTCCAGAAATGTGATTCCTAGTTATATGGTATATGATGTTTAGACTTTAAGAAACTGCCAAACTATTTTCTTGCATGGCTGTACTATTTTATGTTCCCATCAGCAAAGTATCTACTTGCTCAATACCATGACCAACATTTGGCATTTTACTATTTTTTATTTTAGTTGTTCTAAAAAGTATATAGTGATATTTTATGATGATCTCAATTCTAATGGCTAGTGATGTCTACCGTCTTTTCATGTGCTTATTTGCCACATGTATATATTCTTCACCAAAATGACTCATCTTTTCTTTGCCAATTTTCTATTGGATTCTTAGTATTTGACTGTTAATTATTGAAAGTTCTGTATATAGTGTATATATGAGACCTTTTTTAAAAAATTTTTTGTCCAGTGGTCTGAAATAATTTATTCAAGTGACTTTTACCTTCACAAATTCACAATAATTTATGTGGATTAAAGCTCACATATTAGAATATTCTCTTTTAAAGAGTTACATACAGTATCCAGAATTTTCTGCATTGTTTGCATGATTTGCTAAAATCTAATGAAAGGAACAATTGTGCGCTCTCAAATCAGAAGTGTTGCATTTACAAATAATCTTTCTCCAAGAATATTTTGAAAATAAGAATGTGGTTACTTAGTAAATTATTTTATTTGATTTGATTTCAGAATATGACAGGGTATAAACATTTTGGTCACATAAATTGCTTTTGTACTGTTTGAGTCATTAAGTATGATGTTAGCTTTAGATTTTTGGGGTAGATTTAAAAAATCAAGTTATAGAAGTTCTCTTTTATTCATAGTTTTCTGAGAGTTTTTATCGTAAATGGGTATTGAATTTCGTCAGATAGATGACTTTTCCACATCGATTGGCATGATCATGTGATTTTTCTTTTTTAGCCTATTAATATGGTGACTTATAATACATGGATGGACTTTCAAATATCCGACTAGCCTTGCATCCCAGGAATAAATCTTACTTGGTCATGGTGAATAATTCATTTTATATATAGCTGAATTCTACTTGTTAATATTTTGTTAGGAATATTTTCATCTATATTCCTGAAATATATAAATTTGTAGTTTTCTTTTCTTATGATACCTTTGTTTTTGGTGTCATGGCAGTAATGAATTTATGAAATGAATGGGAATATGCTCTCTCTCCTCTTCTATCTTCTGCAAAGATTGTGCAGAACAGGTGTTTAAACATTTGGCAGTATTCTTCAGTAAAACCATCTGGGAATGGAGACTTTTTTTCCCAGGAGTTTTTAAATTACAAATTCAATTTCCTTAATAATTATAGATCTATTTAAATTTTCTATTTTATATTGAATGAGTCATGTTAGCTTGTGCTTTTCAAGGAATTAGTTCATTCCATCTAACTTGTCAGATTTGTCTATGTGTAGAGTTGTTTGTATAATCCTTTATTATACTTTGCTGCTTTTAGTGATATCCCTTTGTTTCATTCCTGGTCTTAATAACTTGTATCTTCTCCCCTTTTATCTGTTACTGTTACTAGATATTTATCAAATTTACTTGATATTTTCAAAGAACAGCTTTTTTTTCATTGAATTTTTCTGTTTTATTATTTTTAATTGTATTTATTAATGCCCTTCTGTTTATTATTTTCTTCTTTCTATTTCCTTTGGGTTCTTCATTTTCTAGATTTTTGGGGTAAAAGATTAGATTATTTTTTGAGATGTTTTCTCTTTTTTTAATGTAAGCAGTTAGTGTTATAAGTTTCACTCTCAGCATTGCTCTAGCTGTGACCTACACATTTTAATACATTATATTTCATCTTCATTCAGTGCAATATATTATTTTTTATTTTTTGATGCCTTACTCTTTGACCCATATATTATTTAGAATTTTGTTTGTTTTCAGATGTTTGCAGGTTTTCCTGTTGTCTTTTAATAATAAATTTCTGTTTTGATTTCATTGTCAGAGAACACACTATGCATGACTTAAATTCTTTTACATCTATTGAGTCTTGTTTTATGACCTAGGATATGGTCTATCTTAGTATAGTTTCATGGGCACTTAAAAATAATGTGTATTCTGATGTTGTTGGGTAAAGGGTTTTATAAGTTGCTGACTAGTATCTGTTGGTCGATAATGTTGAATCCTTCTATCTTTGTCAGTTTTCGCTTCACATATTTTATAGCTTCGTAGTTTACAACATATACAGTTAGGCTTGCTATATCTTCTTGAAGGATTGACTCTTTTATCATTATGTAATCTCCCTTTCTGTGCTTGTTAATTTTTTTTACTCTGAAGTTTACTTTATCTGATATTAATATAGCTACTTCTACTTCCTTGTGATTAATGTTTGCATGGCATATCTTTTTACATTCTTTTACTTTTAATTTACCTATGTAATAATGTTTGAAGTGAGTTTCTTGAACAGTCTATAATTGGGTCATGTTTTAATCTTTTCTGACCATCTCTATATTTTAATTGGTGTGTTTAGATAACCTATGTTTAATGTGATTATTGATATGGTAAGGATTATGTCTAATCCATCTATCTATCTATCTGTCTAGCACCTATCTGTATTTGTTTTCTGTATCTGTTTTCTCTCTCTGTTTTTAATTTCTTTTTTTCTTTTTCCTGACTTTTTTTCACATACTTAGATATACTTTAGATTCTATTTTTATTTGTTCATAGTGTTTTGTCTATAGAGTATATTTTTATACAGCTATTTTAATAAGTGATTTCTCAAGGTTTTATATTATATATACATAATTTTCAAAATCTAATGAAGCTGGCATTTTACTAGTTTAAGTAGAATGTGGGACCCTTTATGTCACATTTCTCTTTCTTATTTATAATAAAATTTTATTAAATATTTCCTTTACATACATTGAGAACCACCTAAGAGAGTATTTTAATTTTTCCTTCAACTGTCAAACATAATTTGGAAAGCTCAAGAAGGGTGAGGTTTTAAAGTATCCTACTAAATTGTATTATATTGCTATCTCTCTACCACTTCAGTTCTGTTAATATTTCCTTTGTATATTTGGGTGTTGTGTGCATATATATTTATAATTGCTGTATCTTTCTGGTGAATTAACCCTTATCATTATATAATGTCCTTCTTTGTCTGTTTTTACAGTTTTTGTCTTAAAGTAGTTATTTTTCTGATATAATTGTAGCCACCCCTTCTATCTTTTGCTTATCATTTGCTGATATTGTATTGCTGTTTGATATCCATTTCTTTCAACTTAAGAACTCCCTTTAACATTGTCTTGAAGGCAGGTCTAGTGGTAATAAACTCCTTCAGCATTTATTTGTCTGGGAAAGTTTATCTCTCTTTTATTTTTGAAGGACAGTTTTCCTGATTAATGTATTCTTGGTTGACAGTTTTTGTTTGTTTTGGCACTTTTAATATATCATCCCACTTTCTTGTGGCCTGAATGTTTCTGCTTAAAAATTTACTTATAGTTCAATGGTAGCTCTCCTGTATGAGACAAGTTGCTTTTCTCTTGCTGCTTTCAAATTCTTTCTTTGCCTTTGACAATTTGATTATAATGTATCTTGGTTTGGATTTCCTTGGATTCATCTTATTTGTGGCCCATTGAGCTTCCTGGCCCTGAATGTTCATTTTCTTCCCCGGAATTGGGAATTTTTCAGACATTATAGCTTAAATAAGTTTTCTACTTCTTTCTCTCCTCCTTCTGGTATTCTCATAATTTGTATATTAGCCCACTTGATGGTGTCTCATAAGTCCTTAAGCTTTCTTCACTCTTCTTCATTCTTTTTAATTTTTGCTCCTCTGGATAATTTCTGATGCCCTGTCTTTTAGTTTTCTGACTCTTTCTTCTGCTTGATCTAGTCTGTTGTTGAACTCCTCTAGTGGATTTTTTAGTTATTACATTCTTCAACTCTCTTTGATATTTTTAAATATTTTCTGACTCTTCATTGAAATTCTCATTATGTTCATACCTTGTTTTCATGAGCTTGTTGGGTTTATTTATGATAGTTATTTTGAATTATCTGTTAGGTAAATCATATATGTCTGTTTCATTTGGATCAGTTTCTGGAGATTTATCTTGTTCCTTTGTTTGGAACATATTTTCCTATTTCTTCATTTTCCTTGATTATTTGTGTTGGTGTCTTCCTTATACAAAGCAGCCACCTCTTCCAGTCTTCATAGACTGGCCTCATACAGAAGATGGTCTTCACCAATCAACCTTGCCAATGATTCTGAGGGCTTGATTGAGGGTTGATTTGAGGGTTGATCTCAAACCTTCATGCTAGTTAAAATTGTTGACCTGTTCTAAGTAGGCCCCAGGCATCTAGGAACTCATCAGTACACTAAAACAGGAAAGACAGAAGGCAGTGCTTCAGTAAATTCCCAGAAAATTCAGAACAGTGGACATATGGAACAGCCCTTTCTTTCCTTCCCAGGGAGAACCTGGGAGCTTTTATTCCCCTTTACTTCACTTTGATGAGTGAGGGAGTATGTGGTGTGTGTTAGCATGCTGGTTCAAATCACAGTATTTCTCAAAGGCCCGCAGGTCACTGGAGTGTGGTTAGTCTCATCAGCACTCTGAGATAAGCAGGACAGGAGCCAGTGTCTCAAGCAGCTTCAGAAAAATGAGAACATTGGCTATATGGTAGAATCCTTTTTTTCCTTCTCCAAGAAGAAGCTAGGAGCTGTGGGATTTTTGTTTGTTTTTTATCTGTTCACCTTTGTTCACCTGTTCACTTTGTGCTGAGCCAAGGGGTGGGACTGTGGTGTGTGCCACCTTGCTAGTTCAAAGCCATTTTTGTTCTCAAAGGTCCCCCACTAGTCTAGAGTATACTGGGTCCTGTCAGCGCTCCAACACAGGTGAGACGGAAGCCAGTGTCTCAGGCAAATTGCATAAAAATCAACATGTTGGACCTATGGTTTCTTTCTTTTCTTCTTTCCCCAGGCAGAAGCTGGAATCTGGGGCTTTTCTTCTGATTATATGGTGCTATACTTAGAGTAGGCTTGTGGCAACAGTGTGGCTTGAATATTCCTACCACATTTAATGTGGCTGATTTCATGTTGAAGTGGGATGTCAGAGCCTCTCAATCCAGTTTCTAGATTTCTGAGAAAGGGAATTGTCCTGTGTATTGTAGTATTAGCAATACCTCATTACTGTTTTCTGCATGACCTCTACTGACATCCTGGTAGGGCAGACTTATTATTTCTGGATGTGATTAAAGTCCTGACTCTCTACTAGGCCTCTTCTGACACTATGGCTGTTAATATGGTTAATATCTTTTACCACGCTATGAGGGTGGAAGTTCAGGCTCCCCATATTGTTATCACTAACACCACAGGTAGCCAGAGGGGGACCTCACTAGTCTTTGCTCCATAATTAGCCTTTTTTTTGTCAAACCATTCTGGTTCCTCACCCAGCCTTTGCTGGGTGGAATGGTGGTGGGGCCAAAGTTTATTTGGTGGTTTTGGCTTGAGTAGAATGGTTATTGTCTAAATTATTGTTTTTATGGACTACCTCTTTTCTCATCCTTTGATTTGAGATAGCTGGCTTTTATTGGGGATTTATTTTTCGGTCTGTCCTCATTTGGATTTTGGGAATACCCAGTTTCCCTAGCACCAAATCTGGAACATATGAGGGAAAGGGAAAAAAGCCCAGAGAACACACCACTGTTTTGCTCCTTAATATACTCACATCTTTAGCCAATCCGCCTTTTACTTTCTACATTTTAGAGTCTCCTGATGTGTCTATACAATGTGTGTGATTTTTAGGTTTACTAACAGGAAGGAATAGGGAAAAGTACTTCTACTCCAGCTTTCCAGAAGCAGAAGTCAGTACTTGAGTTTTTACATGAAATCTGAGCCTGAACCGACTGAAGGTATAAATATAGTGATTATTCACTTGGTAGTGAAAAGTGATGGTAAAACTGAGATGCTTTAATTTTTGCAAAGATATAATAAATTCTGATTAGAGGCAAAATTACCAAGGAAGTCTGTTTAGAACTTAGTGATTTGAATCAGATTAATACATTTGAGGGTGTGACTGGTGATATCAGATGCTCTTAATTACCTACCCCAGTATCCATGCTCCTCTTTCTTTAAGTAACAAACCCCAACATTTGGTATGACATTACCAAAAATAGTAGTACAATTTGGAGAGAGTGAAAAGGCAAAGAATTAAGTGATTCTGTGATATCCTTTAAGAAGGTTTGCTTTTTCTCCCTAGATATTTTATAAAATGATTATTGTTAATTGATATTAATTTACAGCACTTCTTTTTTCTCATAGCACCAATTATGCTTGGCTTATTGAAAAAAAATAAGTGAATGATTAAGGAAGGGTGCATTGTATTAAAAAGAGGGTACCTATAAGAAAGAGAGACAGACTGTCACATATTGAAACAATTAAAGAATGAGAGGAACCAAAGTGATTTTGTACAGGGCATCTCGCTGTGTGTTGGAAAACAATGATATAGAACAAAAAGTTATCACAGAGTCAAGACAAACTGTTATGAAAGACCTTACCAATTGGAACTTGTAAAATCTCTTTTGTTTATAATGGATTCTTGACTTTGCCTTACTGTTGATTTATTTTATGAATAGGCTAGAGAAAATATCTCAGAAAATAAATAATCTGGTCATCTGACCAGTAAAAAAATGATTGGTAAAAGAAAAAAAAGGAACCCTGAAATAAACTGTCCTTGTCATTGAATAGTTCATGATAGCCTGAGATAGAAGAGCTGGTGACAAAATTCTATCAGACACATTAGAAAGATAGACTTTTAAAGTTCAGAGAAAAGACAATCTCATAGGATAGACACGAAAAGAAGTTAGAAATTCCTCAAAATTCAATTTTGATTATGCAATTACAGGTATATTGGAGGAAAAGTGGTAATACCCAAAGGAACCTACCCAAAAGAACCAATGATTTTGTACAGTTATCTGACCAGCTCATTTTTAAACAGAAAGCATTAAAAAAATGGGAAGAAGTACATTAGCTAAAGATGTGCCAAGGAGTTTGGCACAGATCTATACAAATAGTGTCAGGATATGTAAAGTTTTAAGTAAATAGAGTACTGTAGTGTAATTCAGCAACTTCTGTCATCCAGATAGTATTGACTTGAGCCCTCAATGATATCTCTGGTATAATCCCAGAGCTTTTTCCAAAATCTTTGTGATTTTCCAGGAGACTTGTCCTCATGGACCCTTCTGTTTCAAGTTCTTGCTTCTGGGTATGCTATAATATATCATTCCACATCTCATTAACTGAGGAATAAGATTCACTTCATGCCATTAACTCTTTGGTCCTTTCCTCTCCATTTTCTTTCTTTACTTCGCTTTTAAACTGACACACATTTTTTGCATTTTGTTATACACAGCCACTTAACTATTGTTCTTTTGTTTTACCTGCTTTATCTGATGTTGCTTTTGTTTCTTTTATTGTAAAAGATTTATTTTAGTATTTTTTCAAACATAGCTTGCATTCTAATAAGAATTCTAGTATAAGTTATTGCAAATGGAATTTTCCATTATCTCACCCACAATACCAGTGATAATCAAAAGTTGAGTTGAGTCAGTAAGATTAATAATAGTGTGGTGTGCTCTTAATGCTGATGACATGTTAATAACAAAAGACCTAGGGATGCCAAACTTTGAAAATTTTATTTTATGATAGAAAAAGTTAGAAAAAAATGTCGATAAGGAAGATGGAAGCCAGTCCTGGGTAAAGGAATTATAAGACAATCTATATTTCCATCTGTGAAATGAATGAACAACATATCCCAATCTACATAATGGGATTATTTGGTAACTAAAAGAAAAAGTATGAATGTAAAAAAACACATACAGACACACACATATACGCGCGTACATGTATATACATACAGACACGATGCATACATATACACATATTTCATAAGGAATGAATGAAATATTACTTGCATCTTGGTAATTATTAATCATAACTAGCATTTATTTTTATCATGCTAGATAATTTACTTATTATCATGTAATATTTACAACAATTGTTTAAGTAGCTAGTGTTAAAATTTTTACATTAGAGGTAAAAGAATCGTAACCACTTTGTAGTTGAAGCAAGGATTCAACTGAGGCAGCCTGACTCTAGAGCTTCTGCTCTTTACCACTGTTTCTTAAGTACCCAGTTGATTCATTCACTCAGTAAATACTTATTGACTATCTGTTATGTACCTGGCATTGTAAAAGATTCTGAGGGTATCATAGTGAACTAACAAATGATGTTTCATGGTCTTGTGAAGCCAACAGCCTCATGATAACATAGACATAAAATAATAGTCTCCCAAATTGATATATCATTACAAATTTTATAGAAATGAAAGAAATGTACAGGGTGCTAAGAAAGAGGACCAAATTTGAATTTAAAGGGGAAGAGATGATATAGAAAGCCTCTCAGTGCTAGAGGCCAAAAGGATAAGTAGATATTAGCCAGACAAATGGGAGGTGAAGATGAGAAAAATATTCCCCCCACCACAAAAAAAAAAAAAAGTTTATGCAGACATCCTGTAGTGGAAAGAGCTCAGTACCTATGAAGATCTGAAAGAAGTCCAGAGTGGCATCAATTGAGAGACTGAAAGGACATATAGTGTTAGATGAGCCTGGGAGGCAGGCAGGCAGGGTAGGGATCATGCTAGCCTTGTAGATTATACAAACATTTTTGGAAATTAAAGTGAATGCAGTGGGTACAGGATTTGAGAGGGCCAAGAATGAAATGTGGATTGCTGTAAAAGCCTTGTAGCTGGTTTGTATAATGGAAAATAAGACCAAATGACTTCCAAAGATGTCCATTTGAGCTAAAAAATGAGTAAGTGTTTTATTCTAGAAATCTCCAAACATCCAAGGGTTTTTCCTTTTCTCACAATACCTTGATTTAATCTTGTTAGTGCTAGTAAGTCAAATTCAGAGCTCTTATTGGCTTTGTAATCCAGTGAGAAATACAACTCTCACATAGGTGTCTGACTTAATGACTCCTGCTGAGGTTGAATTGTGAGATGTTATCCATCTTCTCTGTGAAATATGAATTCTATTGGAATTCGTTACCTTTAGGGAGTTGGTAATATCACCTTTGGTGTGACTTTTTAAAAAAAGCCTGTTGATAATATATTTTGAGATGAAAAGCAATAGAATGCAGGTTATTTATATATTTATTTCCAGCTAGCTAGTTGAAATTATATGCTAACATATTACTCTTATCATAAAAGTTATGAAACATTTATAAATTAACTTACAATATATATAGTCTTTCTAAAACTTTAAATAAAATGTTGGTATGTATTTATAGTTTTGCATAACTTATACATTAGATGTATTTTTTAAAACAAAGTTTTTTTTTATTAAGAATTCTGTTTAAGTTTGGCTGCTATTTAACAAGTAATATTTTATAACAACTTTATACCTGGAAGGTGTTAGACAAAATGAAATTATTGACAAGTAAAATCTCCATTTTATATGTTCCTTGGATACTTTTGTATTGCATTTTCCTTCTTATCTCTGATAGGCAATTCTAAAACCCATAATTTTTTTTGTTTGTTTTTTGAGACAATGTCTTGCTCTGTCACACTGGCTACAGTGCACTGGTGTCATCATAGCTCACTGAAACCTCAAACTCCTGGGCTCAAATGATCCTCCTGCCTCAGCCTCCCAAGTGGCAGGGACTAATTTTTCTATTTTTTTTTTTTTATAGAGATAGGGTCTTGCTCTTGCTCAGGGTGGTCTCAAACTCCTGGCCTCAAGAATCCTCCTGCCTCAACCTCCCAGAGTGGTAGGATTACAGGCATAAGCCACCATGTCTGGCCTAAAATCCACAATTTTTAAACATAGTCTATGAAAAAAACAGGGACATTTTGAAAGACAGTATCTCATATGTTAATAGCATAAAATACTTTATCCTTTGTAGCAGTTTAATTAGTTCAATAAGCAAAATAGTGTCTTGTCAGCAAACGAAGGTAAAAGGTACTTCATTCCACCACTTCTTAAAAGCCAGGAGTAAAATAAAATACAGATATGCATTCTTAATTCATACTAATAATTCCGGTATTCTGAATTTGACAAAGTGTGGAGAGGATAGAAAGTTCACTGCAGTCAGGGAACTTTGGGTTTACATTTTAACTCTGATACCTTCTCTATACCCTGGGACAAATTATGCAACCTTTCTGAAATTCAATTTACTAATCTGAATAAAGGAATAATAAAATTACCTGGTCAGATTGTTTTGATGATGACATGAGATAAAGTATATAAAACTCTGATTTTCAATCTTGACAGCACATTATGATCATCTGGGGAGCGTTAAAAAATTCTCAAGCCAAGGCCCCAGCTCTGACCAATTAAATCAGAATCTGTGGGGGAAGCACTCATGCAGCAGAATGCTAAAAAAATAAAAGACGATTGTAATGTGTAGCAGAATTGAAAACCGCTGATGTAAAAGCATTAGCACAGTGCATTGCTTATGGTAGGCATATAATAAAGCTTATTTCCATTCTCTTCCTCTTATAAATTGGTTGCCTTCAATTGTTATAAAACTTAGATTCCTTTTGGAAAGATAAGCCATAAACTATATACAAGGTTTACTGAAAGATAGGGAAGGTATAATCATTCTTTTTGGCAAAGTATAATAAATAGAAGCTATTTTGTGGATAATTATAAGGATCCCCTTCTCTTTAGTCTTACATGTTGAAATTTAGCTTATCCTATAATATCAATGGAGATTTAATTAAAAATATGTAAAATTATAATAGTGGGAAGCATATATGAATATGGACATTAATTATTCATTTGACAATACTTAAGTTTTATAATAAATGTTTTTAGAATTATTTGTCATTTCTTATGTGCATATAATAAATCATCTAATTACATTATGAAATGAATCCACATTTATAGATGACTAATTACAACACTAAAAGTAATACATGCTTTTCCCAGTGTATTTATTTCTATCAATAGTATTATCTTTCTCCCCCAATATAGCAGGCTCATAATTTTCAGGTCAACTTTGACTAATTCTTCTTATGTTTCTTAAATCAATTACCCAATTTTACACTTTCTTCCAATTCTAAATATAACCCAGTATTTTTCAAACTTGATTGTATGGAGACCTGGTCTTTCAGTGAGGTATTAGGTATTTATGGGGGTCATTAGACCAAAGAAATGGAAGATGAGGCCAAAGGAAAGTCTACAGGTTCACTCCTTTTCTCCACGTCAAACAGTGGCTCTACTCTCTTAGTCATATGTCAGGATTCTCTGTAAAATTTCCTTTGAAAAAAGATTCTCCTGCTAAAAAGAAAGTTTGACAAACACCAATTTAGACTATAAACTCTTATAGTATGGAAATAAGCTAAAGAGTATATCAAAGGGAAAAAGGAAAAAGCCATCATGTTAATTGGCTTCAGGCTTTCTCTTAGGGAAGGAATTGTCTTTGTTGAGAAAAAATTAAATATTTTGATAAGTGATTTGGGTGACTGATGCATTTGGAAAACATGAGGGAGCAGGATAAAGCATGAAAGTGAAAGCTAAACTATTCTGCAGTTAGGGGAGAGCAAAGCAGGGAAAACTGGAAAAGAAAGCAGGGACAGAAAGGAGATGGTACAGAAACATGGCAGAATGTCTGGAATGACTTTTAAGAACAATATTTTTTGTGAATAATCTTTTTTTATTTTTTATTTTTATTTTTTTATGTCAGCATATTACAGGGATACAAATGTTTAGGTTACATAGATTGTCTCTGCCCCACCTGAGTCAGAGCTTCAAGAGTGTCCAACCCACAGACAATGTGCACTGCACCCATTAGGTGTGAATATGCCCGTCCCCTCTTCCCCCCTCCCACCTGCCCAACACCCAATGAATGTTACTACTGTATGTACATAAGTGTTGATCAGTTAATGCCAATTTGGCGGTGAGTAAATGTGGTGCTTGATTTTCCATTCTTGGGAGCCTTCACTTAGTAGAATGGGCTCCAGCTCTATCCAGGATAATACAATGCTAGATCAGCATTTTTTTTTATAGCTGAGTAGAACTTCATGGTATATATATACCATATTTTATTAATCCACTCATGTATTGATGGGCATGTAGGTTATTTTGACATCATTGCAATTGTGAATTGTGCTGCTATAAACATTCTGGTGCAGATGTCTTTTTTATAGAATATCTTTTGTTCTTTTGGGTAGGTGCCCAGTAGTGGGATTGCTGGATCAAATGGTAGTTCTACTTGTATCTCTTTGGGGTATCTCCATATTGCTTTCCACACAGGTTGTACTAGTTTGCAGTCCCACCAGCAGTGTATGAGTGTTCCTAGCTCTCTGCATCCATGCCAACATTTATTGTTTTGGGACTTTTTGATAAAGGCCAGTCTCACTGGAGATAAGTGATATCTCATTGTGGTTTTGATTTGCATTTCCCTGATGATAAGAGATGTTGCACATTTTTTCATATATTTGTTAGCCATTGTTAGTCTATCTTCTTTTGAAAAGTTTCTGTTCATGTCCTTTGCCCACTTTTTGATAGGGTTGTTTAATTTTTTCTTGCTGATTTTCCTGAGTTCTATGTAGATTATAGTTATCAGCCCTTTATCAGATGTGTAACACGCGAATATTTTCTCCCACTCTGTAGGTTGTCTGTTTGCTCTCATGACAGTTTCCTGGGCTCTGCCGAACTTTTTTAATTTGACTAGGTCCCATTTATTTATTTTTTTTGTTTCTGTGATTGCCTTTGGGGTCTCCTTCATAAATCCTTTGCCTAGGCCAATGTCTATAAGAGTTTTTCCAACATTTTCTTCTAGAATTCTTATAGTTTAATGCTTAGGTTTAAGTCTGTTATCCACCGTGAATTGATTTTTGTGAAAGGTGATAGGTGCAGATCCTGTTTCAGTCTTCTACATGTGGCTGTCCAATTTTTCCAGCACCATTTATTGAATAAGGCTTCTTTTTCCCAGTGTATGTTTTTGTCTGCTTTGTCAAAGATTAGATGGCTATATGAGGATGGTTTTATAAATGGATTCTCAGCTTTGTTCTATTGGTCTATGTCTCTGTTCTTGTGCCAGTACCATGCTGTTTTAGTTACTATAGCCTTGTAGTATAGCTTGAAGACCAGGAAATTGATGCCTCCCAGTTTGTTCTTTTTGCTTAAGATTGCTTTTGCTCTATCGGGTCTTTTTGGTTCCATATGAAGCATAGAATTATTTCTTCTAGATCTGCAAAAAATTATGTTGGTATTTTAATAGAGATTGCAT
>CAUYRB010056448.1:0-44387 GCA_963574695.1 Propithecus perrieri
TCCATTCAAGTTTTTTTTATCCTTCCCCTCAATTCTGAGCAAGAAAAATATCAGCAAATACTTATATAATGTTTACTATCTAATGGGAACTACTGTTAGTGCTTTAAATACATTAACCTATTTAATCCTTACAACAGCCCCGTGACATTCCTACCCCCATGTCACAAATGAGACCCACAGAGATTAAGCAAATTCCACAGTCACCCAGCTAGTAAGTGGCAGAGCCAGAATTTGCCTGCATTGCCTAACAAAAGCATAATAAACCCAGTAGCAGAAAATAAAGTTTTAGTGCTGGCTGTTTTATTTTTATACATACGAATTGTAGCAACTATTCCTGATCTCTACTATAAAAATCCAAGAGAATAATTTCTATAAAAATGGTAAGCATTCATGGGTAGATGGACTCAGGTTAATGGGCGCACAAAGATGAGGGAAAGGATTTGTGAATATGTTCCTGTGGTAAGTAACACACGAGCTGGGTCTCAGAAAGATGTAAGCTGGTGGTTCTAGAAGTTGACTATGTGTTAGAATCAACCGAAGAGTGTGTTAAACTGAATGCTGGCCCAACTCTCAGAGTTTCTGATCCTGATGTCTGGGCTGGAGCCATAGAATATGCATTTCTAACAGGTTCCCAAGTGATGGCGATACTGTGAGACCCCACACTTCCCACCACAGTTACGTGGAAAAGAACATTTGAAACATGGACGGAAAGCAGATTGAGTGGAGGATTAAACACTATTAGTATTAAGCAAGGCAAAGGTGAGATAATGTAGAAGTCAGGTCATGCTTAGTGGTATGAATTTAGAGAAGAAAAATATAATGAGCCTGCCTATAAATAGTTCTTTGTGTATAAACATTTTGAGGGAGAGACTCAAGAAGCTAAAAAGCTTGTATCTTATGCACAAATATCTGTTGCTAACAAAGGTTTTGTCTTGCCTCTTCCCTCTCTGCTCCATCAACACACAAAATCTACTCAGGATGACACTGTATTTACTGATGATGTCCTTTTGGGTCAAATAAAATATTGAACATCTTTCAAAAAAAGTTTGAAGGGGATATTGTTTCCCTTCTGTGTCCAGTGACATCTTTTTGTTCAAGAAGGTAGAGTCACTCTGCATGAGGTTTTATCTCGCCCCAGATGCTAAATTATAACACAGGGTGCCAACGAAAGCAGCATTTCTTGCCTCTAGTAGAAATTTAATCTGCCACCTCTGTTAAAAACAATAAAATTAGTTTAAAGATCTAATTGGCTTTTATTTTTGATTTATGAATTGGGGGAGCATCTCATTCTAAAAATAGAATGAGAGCTCCTATGAGCTGAGCACAGGAGGTTGACTTTGTAGGCAGATAAGGGCTGGAGAAAGCAGAAATATGGAATAGAAAACAGATTGGTCACCTCACAGTTACCTTCCTTATGAGGTTAAAATGCAGGGGGCTTTCTTATTATGCCAGCTCAGATAACTGGGCTGCTTCTGATTAGCGGCTGTGAATCTCCCATGTTTTTCTTGATGTTTGTTTGTTTTTTGTTTTAAATTGGACTGTTTCAAAATTAGGTTTGACTGTGTGGCACCCATGAATAACATGGGTGACTCTATTCTGGTTTGGTCTGCTCTGTCAGGGCCTAGTGCGAGAGCTTAGTTCAAAACAAAGGTCTCCTACAAATTTATTTAATACCTCCTCTGTTGATATTTTTTTTTCAGTTTCTTTGTTTGTTCAGGTCAGCGCACATTCATGCACACAGAAAAGTGAATTTTACTCTTCTTCCCTTTGACTCTACTGCTTGTGTATATACAATTAGATTAGTAGACAAAGTTGTTTCCTTTTCTCCTTGAGTTGTTAGAGATTTCTTATTGACAGAACTTTGAGCACACATTCAGAGAACACAGTTTTCCTTTCCCTGTGCCTTTTTTTCTATCTTCCCACTTTAATGTTTCAAAATTGCTTTACATTAAGCTACTCGCTGAATACATACAAATGATTTGGATAAGTGCCTGTGTGTATGTTTATTTAATTGTTGAATAACTGAATTGGCTCAGCAAAACAATTTCATTGGACATAGAGCTAATCTTAAAGCAAACTGGTTTCTAACATGCTATCCCCTATATTTGCATCTGGAAAGGGTTCTGTTATATTCTTTGGACTCTTCCAGCATTTGCCTGCTAGATATGGAAAGGTTTATATAACATCTGATCTTGCAGTATTTATCACTCATAAGCCAGAAACTCAATCTGAGCCCTGTAAAGTATGGAGGTTGAAAGCAAACCTTTATTTAACATTTTGTGTGTCAACATTTCTCCAACTTGACCTGCCAAGTGGATTTAATAGCAGATGACTCTGGAACATGAACAAGTGTTTGCTCTTATATTTCAACCATTAGTATTGAATTAAAGACTACAAGGTTTGGATCACATGGCAGGCGTCTTTGATGCCTTATGTTGCTGATGCTGGCCAAGAAGAGGACCATCTGAGTATTTATATGTTTATGCCTGTGAAATACTAAGAAATCTTTGGACATTTGACAAATATGCGCCTATACCACTAAGCCTAAGGGAGCGTCCAAGTCACTTGCAAATAACTTTTCATAGATGTGAAAAATATAGTGATGCTAAAAAGATGTCATATGAGCTGTTTAAAAATAACTGCCTGGGAAAATTCTCTCTTAATATTCTCAATAATTATGCAAAATATAGGATCATCTCTGGAGAAGTGAAACCAGTGGGAGAATGCATTTAACATTTCTTGTGTGTTCCCCATGAGCGCAAGTTATACCAGCTGCTTTACATGTATTATCTCATTTTGTTCTCAAAATGATCCTCTAAGGGGGCGGCCAATACTACCTCCCGCTCTAAACTTCTCTCTCACCTGTGCACTCATACGTATGCATATGATGGTTCATGTTTATCAGGGGGATGGCGTTGCTTGCCCATAGCTTATTCTACTTGCAGAATAAAAGCTAAAATTGTCTGCTCTTTTCCATCTCTGCCAACAGTTATTTGTAATTAAACCAATTTGTCATCAGTCCTTCCCCTGGATAGGCATTTGATTTTTCTCTCCACTTGAAAATTTGCCCTCCCTCAACATATTCTCCATATTTACATTCCTATTGATAAACATTAAATGGCTTTTTATCAAATGTAGAATCATGGAATGACATCTAAACTCCTTAGCATGGTCTGCAAGGCTCATACTTCAGGTTACCAAATCAAGCAAACAATATATAATAAATATGTATATTTATATATAAGTATAAAAATGTATACATTCATAAATTATACATATAAATATATAAATGTAAATATATATACATATATACAAACATATGCACACATATAATTGATCATCATTATTTGCCATACTAATGTTATGTAAAGTTGCTGACAGCACTGAATTGGGGAATACGGAACCAGGGCTCCTAGGGGAAGTGCAGAGGTGGGTTACTGGGAACCTCTGGTTGCAATATTTTCATCAACCAATCAATACACACGATGTGTCATGTGTTTCTGTTTAAAGACACTGTTTAATATGTTTATTGTTGGTTCACTAATATTTGAACTCACAGCCAACAGTCTTATAACTCATGCCGGAAGGAAGGACACCTAGAACACATATTGTCTTCATAAGGCACATCGCAGCCTTCCTGCATTGGGGAACACTACCAGCACTTCAGCTTGGGGGTCATTTTAAACAGTAAAGTCACCAACACAAAGCACAAAATGTAAAGAACAAACAGACATGGCAATAAATAGATTGTGAAAAAGGTCCATGTGTTGTATAAGAGTTCAAACAAAAAGTAGAGTGCTGTCTTGTTCAACCTCAGCTGGGGACATGTGTGCTGGGTGAGTCAAATTTTTTGATACTCTGCGCATGTCTTGAATGACCATGACGGTGTCACTAGTATTGATTTTGGGGCTATAAACAAATTTTAGCAAGTAGGCAAATTCATAAATACAGAATTTATAAATAATGACAGTCAACTCTCTATAAAAAATGCCCAACTAAATTTGAACTTCAGGTAAACTCTAAATAAGCATTTAGTATAAATATGTTACATGAAATACTTGAGGTACTTATACAAAAAATTATTGCTTATCTGAAATTCAAATTTAACTGTTTATTTTGTATTTTATCAGGCAATCCTATTTGGTAAGTTACTACCTCTTCAACCTTACCATGCTTCTCTTTGTGTATTGATTGCTCTATTCCAGCCTCAGTTTCTTTCTTTCTTTTCTAAAATTTCAAAACTATCCCTTCTTGGAGCCTCTCACTGACCCCTGACCTCATTCCCAGGCCCTCTCCATACTGATTCATTCCTTCTTTTCTTCCAAACCTTTCCTGACTCCCATATCCTCCATGGCCTGATACATCAGTATTCATATGCTATGGTTATAATTTATGATTATTTTATTTATATGTGTTTTCTTATTTTAACTTACCTTCCCCAAAGTCCATACTTATTTCCATCTTGTTATGCAACATCTAATATAATATCTGATACACGAAGCCTTCAAAAATTATTTGTTGAGTAATGAATGGTTTAAAGAATGAATAGAAGTGGAGCTGGGCATGGTGGCTCACACCTGTAATCCCTGCAACTTGGGAGGCTGAGGTGGGAGGATCTCTTGAGCCCAGGAGTTGGAGGCTGCAGTGAGCTATGATTGTGCCACTGCACTTCAGCCTGGGTGACAGAGCCAGACCCTGTCTCAAAAATAAAAGTACAAAAGAAAAGAAATGGAAGTGGTATAGTGGTATGAGGATTTACGGGTCAAGAGAATCCTTAGTTACATATCTCAACTTAATGTACTCATTATTTCATGTATTGATTCATTCTCCACATATTTACTAAGTACCTTGAGCTTAGGCCTCGAGATAATGCAAGGATTTATAAATAAAGGAAATACAAGAAAACCAAGGTTTCTGTCCTCAAGGAGCTTGTACTCTGCTGAGGCAGACAGAAAGCAGACAAATAATTCAATCACAACTTACATCGTTGCCATGAAGAAAACAATGTATGGTAAGCCAGTGCAATAAATAGAACACCAGCATTTTGACACCCCTTCCCCCTACTGCCACAGTTTCACAGTGTACAGAATAAACTACACATAAGCATAAACATTTGCATATATATTCAGTTAATTTTCACCACTTCATATGCAGAGAATAGTGTAAATGATATAATCAGTAATAGAAAAAAGCAATTAAATTCAAAATAATCAGTGTTTTAATAATGTCACTTTTTCAAAGAGTTTTTACAACATATTTTTTTTTTTTTTTTGAGACAGAATCTCACTCTGTTGCCCGGGCTAGAGTGCCATGGCTTCAGCCTAGCTCACAGCAACCTCAAACTCCTGGGTTCAAGCGATCCTCCTGCCTCAGCCTCCCGAGTAGCTGGGACTACAGGCATGCGCCACCATGCCCGGCTCATTTTTTCTATATATTTTTAGCTGTCCGATTAATTTCTTTCTATTTTTGGTAGAGATGAGGTCTCGCTCTTGCTCAGGCTGGTCTCGAACTCCTGAGCTCAAATGATCCACCCACCTCGGCCTCCCAGAGTGCTAGGATTACAGGCATGAGCCATCGTGCCCGGCCCAACATGTTTTAATTTATTTCATGAAACACAAATTTATTGAACACTTACTTCACGCCAGGCATTGTTATAGGCATGGAGGATATAATAACAAAGGTAGAAAAACCTAAAATTTTACTGCAGGGAAAGGAAATTTTCTAAAAAATTTTCCATCGTAGACATCTATCTGATTTAGAGCAGCAAGAACATGACGTATTAATGTGTTCTCACTCTTTATCCTCAACATATTTGTGTAACTTTAACTAATTAATCCTCATGGTACCAAGCCGTGAGGAAGCTTGTGTATTAAACATGCATGTTCTTTTTAAAGAAATGGCAATCCTTGTAAACAGCGCGTCCATTGCCAAAAATCCACACAAGCATTTTGATTTTAAACTCCGTAAAGCTCAGAGAACTGCAATCCACCGCTGAAAGTTGACGTTTTCTCTATTGCTTGGGATGTATAGATTTTGACAGTAGAGTTTCAGAAACTATTCAGCTATTTTTAAACCATGAGGTGCTCATGCTCATATTAAAGTTTATTTTGAATATTTCTACCAGGCTAGGTAGGGAAACCTGGGTGAGATGTCTGTGACTAAATGACTGTGTACCTTAAGCGAGTTACCTAAAGCTCTCTGTATCTGTTTGTGCTATAGTCCACAGGTATTTAATACAATACCTCTCCTACTTACCATGTTGCTAAGAGGATCACAAAATATCATCATGTCATCCTCTGTTGGAAACAATGCATTGACTTCCCATTGAACCGAGAATAGAATGTAACCTCCTTATGGTGTCTTGCCTTACTTAACTTCTTAAGAGGCCCTAATGGCCTTTCCAGCTTCTCTTCCCCATATTTTCTTTTCCATCATTCTTTCCTTTCTCATCTCGCTGAACAATTTTCAGTTTTTTAAACATAGCAAACTCTTTCCTTGGTGCAAATTCTCTCTACCTGGAATATTTTTTTCTTCCACTTTTCATATACTTGGCTCTTTCTATTTTCCAGGTTTCTTCTTAAATTTCACATCATCAGAAAGACCTACCGCTATTATTTACCACCTAAAATGAGACCTACCCCTATTCATTATCTAATAGCACCCTGTTCATTTTTAATAACATTTGTCTTAGTCATTTTGCTAGTTTTACACATTTCTTTACTTATTATTGTTTTTTCTAAGGCCAACTAGGCTCTAAGCCCCAGTGAGGAAAGCAGGCTTTGTGTTTATTCACCACTATATGGCCAGTACTAGCACAGGGTGGACATGTGAGGGGTCTCAAACATTACTTAAATATTAACTGAATGAAAAAGTAAGTGTTAAGTGTACAGACTCTTCAACTTCTAGCTTACCTAAAGGAAAGAGCAGGAATACTGGGCTGAGAAGACCTGATTTCATTCTTATTTTGCCATTGTCTGCCTGTTGCACTTTAGCCAAGTCATTCCATGTTTCTGGATTTTGATTATTTTTTGTAAAATATAAATAACAGAGATGTAGTGAATACACACTATATACCGTAAAACGTGTATAAATATACAGCACCGTGATTTATAATGATCAGTAACATTTTTAAAACGCAGGTAATTCCATAGATGCTCACATTTCTTTGTAGACTTCTCATCCTTCACCAAGAAGCACAAAAGATGTAGAATGAATAAAAATAAATAATTTCTTTGTGATCACTTTTGACTGTTTAGTTCTAATCCTCTTTTCCCCCAGCTAAAAAATTTCTTTCTTGCCATCCCTTGTAATTTTCATATTCTTCCAATAGTTTAAATAACATAAATTACAATAATAAAATTGGTAAATTCAGTTAATAAGAAAACTGATGGAACGAGCAAGAAATACAATTAATGAGAATAATTTTTCTGATTTCTGTTATCACTTCTAAAGACTATTGTTAGTTAACAGGACAATATCATTGAGCCATGGGCAGTGAAATTTTATTCATTGTCTAATCACAATGTCTAACCAGTGAACTCGTTCATATATAATAGTAATTACTTAGCCTTGCATCACAGTTTGTTCTTTTTTTTAAAATCTGAAATCTAAAGATTTCAGGGGATAAAAATCAGAAAGGAGAGAAAACACCAGCCTTCGGAAATTGCACCATTCTCTATCTCGTCCAGGTATTTATTCAGGGAGAGATCTTAGGGAAATCTATTAAAAATTGGAGGAATGAGGCGCTTTCAGGAGAAGGAATTCACTTTCTCCTGCTTCTTGCCACTATCCTATTAGAAGCATAATTGACTTAGACACATGGGACATGCCAACCTCATTAAACCTGAGAGCCATAATGTGCAGGATCACAGATCGAAATGGCTTCATTTAAGTTTTCTTATGCCACAAATTTAGATGCCACAGAGTCCTGCCTATGGTATGATGTGCTTCTTGAAGGAGACTTGGGGCCATATTTTTATTCTGGCATGAGATTAACTTATGAAATTTGAAGACTTGGTAACAAGTAGTTTTTAGTTTGGTTTCCATTAATTAAAAATAAAAATAACCTTGACTTTTTATTTTTTCTCACACACATAACCATCATTCCCATTTGTAAAATTGAAGGTATGGGCACATCTGAACATAATAGTTCGGAAGGTCTACTGTTACCCTCTGTGGAAATTGTGTCTCAAACACTATTGGTAGAGGTTGCCAACATCAAATTAAGATTTGAAAACAGAACAATTAGAGATTAGAACAGAGATCACTGCTGGGAAAACATGACCAGACTGCCGAAATCCAACTTGGGAAGCCAAAGAAAATTAGAGGTAGGGAAGTCCTCAGCACCAGCCACCAATAAGTGTCAAAAATTGGACAACATAAGCAGGGAACTGAGAATCCACTGGCCAACTAGAGGTCAAAAGACCAGGTTTTTAGTAGGGATTAGATTTTGCTGTGAAAGTGGTATCCAATTAATCTTCATTCCAGACAGATTTTCACAGTTTAGACATTTTCTAGGCTTCAAGTTCCCATTTCTATTGACATATCCCAATTAACTCCGAAGAGTCAGTGCTCTGAGATCTAATTCTAATGCTAGTTTCAATGTTTCCTTCAATAAAGGTTGCCAGCAGTAGCACATGGCATTTCGTGGGATGTTGACGTGGAATTTCATTATTAAGACATCTTGAAGGGATTTTTATAGCAGCCTCTTTGTACCATAACAGAGCCAGGTTACTAATAGTCCTAAAGTAGCACTCAGGGTCTTAAAAAAGAAAAAGGGGTTCTTAAAAAAGAAAAAAAAAAAAAAAACTCCTGATTTGTAGAATTTGCCTGATTTCTCTTTTGTCTATACTCACAGAATGGTCAGTTTCAAGTTGCCAAACGTTAAAATCCCTTAATATCTTACATTAACGCTCTCTGATTCAAACAGGCATGCCACTGCTGGTTATACAAAGCTTCTAGAAAGAAGAATGGAAATGATTTGTCCAAGATCCCCACATTTTGAGATGAGGTTACCGCCCTCTCTCGTGCACTGAATTTGAACCTGCCTTTCTTTGTTGGTGATTTCATTCTTTACACATATCCTCTTGTTCTTCTGCTACATTGATTCTTCTGTCTCAGATAACTCATTCACAACAGCTAATAAACATATTCTAACGTTGCACAGTGTTAAATAAAAAACCATACCTTGACCGTACACTTAACTGCAAATGAAATTTTCTACTCGGCTTCCCAGAAAATCTTTGTGAAAGAATTATCTTTTGTGGCTATCTCCGTTTCTTCTCACAATCCATAGAGACTCAACTCTTAGCCCTCAATTATTTCCACATTGCCAAATCAAATAGTCTCATCTTTATATTTATTTTACTTAATTCTTTAACAGCTTTCAACATGGCTGGGTACATCCTTCTTCTGAAAGTTGTTTCTTTTCTTGATTTTATTAGCACTAAACTATGTGGGATTTCCTTTCTGATCATTTCTTGATTTCAAAATTCCAAAGGTTGGACTGTTTCAAGACATTATCCTTGGCCTCCTTTCTTTTTTTGCTTGCACGGTCAGCATCGGTGACTTCATTCAATACCATTGAAGTGCTGATAAGTCCCCAAACTCAGGCTTGAGTCTTGACCTCACAACTCCATAATTGTATATCCAAATGTCTACCTGATATTTGGATGTCTGATAAACATTTAAAATTTCACATAATCTGAACAAAATTTCCGTTCTATACCAGGTGCTGGCAAACTATAGTTGTGAGTCAAACCTGACCCTCACATAATTTTGTTAAATAGAATTTTACTGGAACACAGCCATAGCATTTGTTTACGTTTGTCTATAGCTTACTTCACACTGCAAAGAGCCTCATTCAATCTTCAGATATGAAAATATTTACTAGCTGGCCCTTTACAGAAAGTTTGCCAACAGCTGACCTATATACAAAACTGGCTCTTCTCTTATTAATTCTTTATCTGACTTAATAAGAGAATAAATCTGAGTTGATAATACCACCTTCTGTCTCATTTCCCAAGCCAAAGTTCTTATAATTAGCCTTGATTTCTCTCCTTTTCTTACCTACTGCATCCAGTGCTTCAGCAGTTCCTATGGGCTTTACCTTTAAAATAAACCCCAAATCTGCCTCCTTTTAAAATCTCCATTGAAACTATTATGGTATGTTGCCTGAAGTATTGAAACAACTTCATAATTGCTTCCTTGTTACATGTTTTTGCACTTTTACAATACATATAATCTTTTTACAATTATATAAATATATTTTTAAACCACTTGGCATATATCCCTGCTCTGTTTAAAAATCTTCCAATGGCTGTGCATTTCACTTAGGATAAAATTCTCAACTTTCTATCTTCTCTCTCAAAGTCCTATATGATTTGGGCTCTTCCTCCTCCTACCACCTCTCTTCTCACTCTTTGCCCACTGTACTCCAGCCTCACTGAATTTTCTCTTACTCCAACATGCTCGTTTTCCACTTCCGGCCCTTAGAGCTAGCTGGTTCCTCTCCCTGGAATTCTCTCATGAATGCCTCCCGTGAATGTTCCCTTCTCGTCCATCAGGTTCAATGTCACTTTTTTCAAGAACTTTGTTAAAATCATTCATCCTATCACAGTCATCCAGGCACATGATATTATGTTATCACTTACTTAGTTTTTGACTTTCTTCAAAGCATTTTAACTGTAAGATAGTTCTTCTACTTATTTAATTATGTATTCATTTATTTGCTACTGATTTGTCTGTTTCTCCAAAGTAGAATATAAATTCCCCAAGAATATAAATCTTTTCAGTCTTTTTCATTGAAGCATCCCTTGTATGTAGAACAATGCTCAGTAGTACTGGTTGAATGGATGAATACTCTGCTTTAATATTCCAGAGAGGTTTTGCAAATCTGTCTTGAAGAATGTGGGCAGGTTGGCTTCCTTACACCGAATATGAAGGCAGAAAGTGGAGCAATGCATTGTATTAATTTAAGTAATATATATGTCCTTATTAAAAATAAGTTTGTTTTTACTGTATTTTGTGTTAAATATGATTAAACATGACGTTGGTTATAAATTTTTATATTTACTACTTTTACGGACTAAAACCAATTGGGGTGAATTGATGAAAGCAAGATGTTTACTTATGGGATTATTTTGTTAATTTCTGCCCTCTTAAGCACTTTGAGAGCTGGATCCATGTATAAATTTGCTCACTAATGCATCATCTATGCTTGATAACTGTACCTGGGACATAGGTGGAGGTCCCCAAATATTTGTGGTAAATTAGTGCTGAAGAGTGAATAAACGCAGGGCCCCTGCAATGCAGGTACATGTATCTATTAGGATAGGCTTAAAGACACAAGTCATCTGGCCATTCATCTGCTGGGAAACTCCTCAGATCACTCTGAGCTTCAATATTAATAGCGGACAATTGACTGGCACTAACTACGCCATAACCCAAAAGAAATGACAATAACTCAACCCTTAAAACAAGCTTAGAAAGTATACATACTATGATTATTTCCTTATTACAAGATGAAGGTGAGGAGGAACCGGGAGGTTGTCTGACTGCAGCTAATAAGTAGCAGAGCCAGGATTCAAAGCCAGTCTGTCTGTATCCAGAGCTTGAGTTCTGTTGGTTACCAGCTAATCAAGGAGTAAATGATTCTTTGTCATTGATAACAGGCAGGATCTCAGAATCAAAAATTATACGGCACTAGAGTAGACTAGAATTGACTTATTAAGGTTGCATTTTTAACAAGAGAATCGATTCCTACAACCTGATACAGTAGCTATAGACAGTTACTTTTATCTAAATTACTCATTCAAATTTGAAGGTAAAAGGAATCTTAGCAATATTCTTGTCCTAGTCCTTCATTTGACAATGGAGAAATCCAATGTTCTAGGGAGATTAAAGTCCCATGGGTAGGTAGCAGCAAAACCAGGAGGAGAAACTAGAATCCTTTTCCTCTGTACCACATGTCCTCTCCACATTCTGCTTGCACTTAATGCCAGAGGGGGGAAATGTTTGCTTTCCCTTAGCAGAAAAGTATAAAAGTGAAAACAGATAACCTAAATTGTTTTTGTCCTACTTGCCTTTACTTTCAGAATCATTGCTGGAATGCGGCAGTCTGCTCAAGTCAGATGTTGAAAATATAATCTTTCTGTATCTTTCAGAAGAGGCAGAATGCCTTTCATTTATGTATGCATACATTTGCTTAGCTTTCTATTCCTTTATTTATTTATTCATCAAGTATTACTCATACTCCACGTATGTACAGAACACTGTACCCAGGAAAGGGGAAAAAAAGAATAGTTGAATATGATTTTATTCAAATTAATTCTATCCTCTATTATGTTTTATTTTGTAAGTTTCCCGAAGTCTTTTCAAAGGCAGACAGGTTGTAATTTTTAAATGAAGTAGATATAAAACACCAAAAAAATCTTATAGCATCAATATGGCAATTTGTTGGTGACTGCAACATCTATTAAAGTTGCTTCCTTTCCATTTCTATCAATATTACTAGCTAATATTATTGAGTGCTTAATATGAGCCAAACACTCTATTAAATGCTCCAAGTACATTAGTTCATTTAATCCCATTAACAGTTCCACAAAGAGATATAGTTATTATCTGTATTTAGGGCTTATGATTCCCAGCAAGTGGTGGAAGATGCAAACCGTCTTTCTCCAGAGAGTGCTCAATTACTTCATCAAATTGTCTTTAAACTGTTCGTTTATATAGGAAATATCCCAGAACTTCAGTAGAGGAATATTCAGGAGTCTGTGAGTTATTCCACACTGAAAGCAGAAGAGCACACTGCTCTTCATTTTTTCTAACAAGTGCACCTCACTTTCCCTTTGTATGATTTGCCACAGAATTCTGCCCCATTAGTGACATAGCCATGATTTCTCTAATCCAAATACTAGTAAGCAACGATGATAAATTTGGATATCTCAGATGGAACTTATACATTACAAAATATTTCCCCCTTAATTGTGGTCCTGTTTTAGAAAACGCTGTTGCAAAGTTGTGCTTGTTTGAGTTCTGTATCATTTTTCAGAGTCCTGCTTTGTGAGGTATGAATTAACAGCTTGAAAAATGGCATGAATAAAAATGGCAGTCCTCGTGAGCTTGGCAGAAGATTGGAGAAGGCATAAATAGCAATCCACTCCCCTGATTTATTCTGAGCACTCACACAACTGAGGCCCAAATAAATTATAAAGTGGTTGGCTCCAGTGGTGTTATTAAATTCCTTGTAGGCTGCAAGCATTGAATCATTGGATACTCCTAGGTTTGTGTTCACTCAAATGGTAGAAAGATATATATATTTATACTCTATATCGTTTCAGCTTCGTGAGACTTGAAACAAACAACTTCCATTACAGCAAATAGGCAGAGACTGTGAGCAAATCGGATCCACATTGTACATCAAAGTATTGGTGGATTGACCTACACTTTTAAAGCCAAAAATGTAAACTTCCTTATGTATCAGGAGACCTACACTGTCAGTTACCTATGCATTTTTCAGCGTTAAGTAGTTGTATTATGAAAGATGAATGATCCGGTATAAACAGTAGATAAATGTGACTGTATCTGGACTTTCTGAAAGAATTGTAGGCAATGTATGCTTGGAAACCCCCTACCTATTTGGAAATAGAATATACTTTGGAGTTGGTGTCAGAAATTATAGATTTCTTCTATGGAAAGAGAGAAGTAACAGGGATTTGGCTAATGATAAAGACATCTTCCTACAGCACCACCAATTGTTTCTGAATACTCGATATATTTACATAGAGTATTCATATAATATGTGAGAAACAGTTTGATGCCATTTTAGTTACTTTGTATATTTAGAATGAACTCCAAAGTGAAACACATCTGAAAACTCCTTAACCTCCCCGATTACTGGTTCAAGAGTCAGAGATGAGGAGACTTATGTGGAATTCTTGACCTCATTTACATTCTTGTGTTTCTTAACTTCTGGCCCTGGTTCCTTATTTGCATAGACGTTTAGTGTCTAGTAATCAATCAACATGGTGTATACTCTATAATGACCATGTAATTAGCATCTCCTTGCATTATTTCTGATCCCTGCAACAGAGCTCACAGATACGTTGTTCACTTTGAACATGAGACATGTGACTCTGGGAACACTATAGGACAAATTGGAACCTAACTATTCATTCTGGCTCCTAGATTTATTGTTTCTGTTTTTAGGAAAGTGAAACTGAATTTCCTATTAGTTGTTGGGTTGTTCACTAATTTTTCAAAGCTCTTTGAAATTAGAAAGATGGTTAGCTATTCACTAAATCTTACCTGATGTTATTTTCCTGGAGGGAAGTAGTATAGATTTGGAATTCATTAAATAATACTTAATTTACCCCATTATCTGGGTGTAGAATTAAATGTCACTATTAGTCATTATTTGTATTTATTGTATTTTATAGCAATGTTTTCTTAAATACCTCAGTTATCTTCAGATTAGGTACTTTCTAAGGGAAACACGCTAACTCCTTAAAATTCAGGGAAATCATTTGGTAACTACTTTAAGGGCATCTCTGAAGCATTTAATGTGTTTGCAAAGATTGATTTAGATAAAGCATGAATAATCCTACAAAATACTAATATTGACTAATTATTCCTCACTTAGGAATCACAAATTTACCATCTCATACCTTTCCTCTCTTCATTGTTAGAGGTATTGCCATAGATAGTAAAATAAGTGAAATCAGAATTTGTTTCGACTTTCAAATTCTATCATGTATCATCTAAAGTGCTCTTGTTTTTGTCATATTTTGCTATGAAATTATTAATGCTGTTGTGATTGAATAAAATATGTCATTTGTATCTGAAAAAGCAATATGAAATCTTGAAGGAATGATCAGTTGCTGAAAAGATAATTGGAATGAGTGAAATATCTTAATTT
The DNA here is from genome assembly GCA_963574695.1 of Propithecus perrieri. Taxonomy (NCBI): domain Eukaryota; kingdom Metazoa; phylum Chordata; class Mammalia; order Primates; family Indriidae; genus Propithecus; species Propithecus perrieri. The sequence goes on from CAUYRB010056448.1 coordinate 14,918, forward strand.
ATCATATTAAGAAATTTATTTCAGGGCTTTCAATTTCTACTCATATATACTGGCTCCAGATAGAATGACATATCCACCCCTAGCAGTAGAAATTATAATTTCCTTCAAGACAATGTGTTTTTATGTCACTCTTGTTTTATGACTAAAGGAAGAATTATATATATATATATATATATATAGTGATTGAAATGGGTGAAATTATACAAAAAATCAGTTCTCTGTGCTATGTAAGTAATTCTAAGTGATATGTGCACAGAAGATGGAGACCATATGTGGTAGGTAGAATTCTAAAGATGTTCCCCAAAGACTCCCGCCCTCTAATCTAGGTATCTGTGAGAGAGAATATTGCAGATGGAATTAAGACTACTGATTGGTCATCTGACCTTAATTTAGGGAGATTATTTTGCATTATTAAGGTGGTTCCAATGTCATTACATGGGTCTTTAACAGCAGAAGACTGAGGCAGAATATTCAGGCAGAGGAGATGAATTGGAGAGATGAGGACGAAAGAGAAATGTCGGAGGATTCAAAGACCCATCACAGCTGGTTTTGAAGGGGATGGGAATCGGCCTGGAAATAGGTCCTCTAGAGCCGCAATTGAAATGGAGGTCTTAATTCTAGGCTGTATGGCATTAGTGGAACCAGCCAAGCCACACCACCTGGACTTGGGACCTGATAGAACTGTGAGATGATAAATTTGTGTTGTTTTAAGTCACTAACTTTGCGGTAATTTGTTACCACCACAAAGGAAAAATAATCTACCATAATTACCTGCACAACAGATGCTTAAGCAGGCAAACCTTACTCTTTTAATCATTGTTTGGAGAAGTTATACCTCTTTGCCTCATTAACACAATCTACCTTCCTCGCCATGTGCCAGGCAATGAGCGGTCTCATGAAGATAATAAGAATTTTAAGGACATTCCAAATGGTCGTTTTTATGTCACTGTTGAGATCAATATTTTTAACACACATACTGCAGCCAGATTGGCCTTTTCAGAATCCACAACTCATAACGTCACTCCCCTACCCCTACCCCTTGCTTAAAGCATTTCAATGGCTTCTGTTTGCTTTTAGGAAAATTGTCATTTTTTAAAAAGTCCCTAGCTGCTTTAGTCTTTACCTGTATCCACAGTCTCATACTCCATTCATCTGTGATTCCTTGCATGGAATGTTCTCTTTGTATCTACACCCCTTTACCTACTTGATACCTAGAAGCACTATCACTTAATGGTTAATAGGGTGGACTCTGGGGTTATACTGCCTACTTTCAAATTCCAGTCTTGCTGCTTCCTAGCTCTGTGACCTCAGGGTGGATACTTAACTTCTCTGTGCCTCAATTTCTTTATCAATATAATGAGAAGAATAATGGTACCTACTGCAGAGAGTTGTCATACACAGAATTTACTTATTTGTGTCTCTTCCATTTTCTGTGTTCTGTACTTTTTTCTCTGACACATTTAAAGTGTCTGACATTTGTGCCTATAAATAAATATCTATGTAGAGTTCTGACTCCAGACATAATCAGGAGATGCAGGATTTTTCTCCTCCTATAGCCAAGTAACTTTATACCTGTAGCTGCCAGTAAAAGCTAGTTATATACATTTTTCATTCATTCAAAAACATTTATTATGTGCCTACTGAAATGCAGAAACCAAGGATACATACATAAATAAAATATAGTTACTCATCAATTCTATTACTAATTGTATGTTTGAGTTGATAAAACAGTAAATGTAATAATCTGGTCAAGTTGCCATTTAGAAATATTTCAACCAGGAGGATAAGATTAATATAACTTCAATTTAAGGAAATTTTGCACTGGAAGTGTGTTTTGTTTCATTTTACCAAATTGGTTTCATTAAGTATTTATTAATAACAATAAAGTGTGAAGCACATTAAAAAATTATAAGAAAAATGTATATAAAATACCTAGGACACCACCTGGCATATAATGAGTGTTATTTTTTCAAAAAATATTGTTTGAGCCCCTACAAAATGCTAATCATTTCCTAAGAAACAAGAACATATCAGGAATGTGATAAGATTCTGTTCTAATGGAAGAAAGGTATTTAGGACAAATACAAAGTGCATAGCTTTATAGCAACCAAGATGGTTCAAAACAGGTGGGGAGGCTGAACTATTTTGGATAGGGCATCAGAGTAGATCTAGGGGAGGAGACAAGGAGCTTATTTTCTACGGCCCAAAGGTTAAAAAAATCTTGCCTACAACTAGGTCCTCAGCACAGAGACTTTCCCCCTTTTCTTCATAAGACACCTCTCCCTCCTGAAATCCATTGTAGGTCTTTCTTCTCAATAGAATTTATGTCAGAAAACTAGACTTAATAATTTGGCTTAGTCTTGAATATACTAAACTGACCCATTAGTATAATAAATGTTCATGTTACCTTGTCCTCTTGTCCACCAAAAGAGACAATTAAGAAATTTTCTCCTAGCTGTGGTAATATCTCACACACACACACACACACACAATCTCAATATATACTTTTTAATTTTCTTTTGCATTAACTGCCTATTTACTTTAAAGCTAGCTAATTTTCACAGGACAAAATTTTGCAAGTGTTGCTTTATGTGTTTAATTACATCAATTAAACACTGTATTTGCATGATTTAACAGCCCAAAGGCTACCCAAGAAATGATCCTTTTAAGAATTTGAAGTTGCTGACGACTTCTGAGGCAAAACTGGAAAAGATTCAACTCGGAGAATGATTGATTTCTTAGTGATGTCTTTCTGTCATCAACTCCAGACATTTGAGAAAGGCACACCATAATTTTTCCACAGCATAGTGTACTGCCAAATATCAACATTTTTAAAAGCTTGAAGATATTAGAAGTAGAATTATGTATCCACAGTAAAATTTCACAAATGTCCTACAATTTCTATTTTAAATACAATAACTTTCAAAGGTCCTAGCAGTCAGTGGGAATTCAGAGCTATTTTATGCAGTGGCTCAGACAGCAGGAGAAAGCATTGTTTAAATTATAGGCACTCTGTGTTTATGTAGAAACATTCTTCTAGAAGTTTTAACTATAGTGAGCATTCTAATGAAGGCTGTGCAAATATTCCACAGACACCACAATTATGCTTCTGTTTTCTTTTCCATATTGAATGTTTACATTCTTAAAGCATCCACGATCGATAGCTTTTATTGACTTTTTTTTTCTCCTTTCTCAGCTATTTCTTTACTTGTTTTGCTGTGCGCGTTTCTTCATAGGGGGTTTTATTTATTTATTTCATGGTTGATATGGGAGAAAAGGTTGCCCTCTTTTTATTAACAGATTGAATTATCAGCAGGCACTGAGGCTTAGCGCCAAGAAGGCAAGACACAGACAAGCTTATTTTTTCCAGTACTGCTTTCAACCTTGAGTACAGACCTGTGGGTAATGTCACACTGGATTCTTGCTGAATATTTGCTGAGGACTCCTTTTACGCTTGTCTCAGCATTGATTTAAAAAACAAGATCAGGGCCAAGAAGAGCTAAGATGCTCTTGCAAAAGTCTTCTTTCATGTGCCCTTTTTCTCCCAGACTTTCCAGTAACTCTGGCTGTCATGAATACGGATCTGTGACTTGACTCTCTGGACTTGTATATGTGTAAGGACTTGGTGATTTTAGCACTGGAACATGATGTGTGAACTCAGCACGACCAGTTCAAACCTGTGATCTCTGTATGCAAATCTTGAAACCTGGTCTCCTCCAGTGTTATCAGGTGAAATCAAAAACACCACCATCCGCCCCTTGCACAAGCCAGAAACCCGGGAGTCGTTTTGGACATCTCCCTCCCTCTCTCTCTCGCGAGGCAGTTCAATAAAAAAGTCTGTTGATATTTGTCTCTAAATACCCTACCTGATTACCCACCTCCCTGGCCATCACCACTATTCAAGACTAAGTGTTCGGCTGGGTGCGGTGGCTCACGCCTGTAATCCTAGCACTTTGGGAGGCCGAGGCGGATGGATCATTCAAGGTCAGGAGTTCGAGACCAGCCTGAGCAAGAGCGAGACCCCGTCTCTACTAAAAATGGAAAGAAATTATCTGGACAACTAAAAATATATATATAGAAAAAAAAAATTAGCCGGGCATGGTGGCGCATGCCTGTAGTTCCAGCTACTTGGGAGGCTGAGGCAGGAGGATCGCTTGAGCCCAGGAGTGTGAGGTTGCTGTGAGCTAGGCTGAAGCCACAGCACTCTAGCCCGGGCAACAGAATGAGACTGTGTCTCAAAAAAAAAAAAAAACAAAACTAAATGTTCACTATCTCTTTTCTGGAGAGGTGAGCTTCCTAATTGGTTATCCACAGCAACTTTTGTGCCTCTTTAAATGATGCTCACACCGCATTTGTCTAAATTAACGTAATAATATCACATGCTCTATCCCATACATAAAACAGGTCAATGGATTCTTATTACAATCTGCATGAACTATAAATTGTAAAACGTTTTCACCCCTTTTTACAGCCTTAACATTCTCCTTCTCCTTAGACCTATGTTTCCCTGTCACTGTTTGGTTTCTCAATCTGACCATGTCCCTGCTATTTTAAGACTTTAGCACATGCTATTTCTTCTAGCTTGAATGCTCTCATTCATTCATACCCTCAGACACACATGCATATATATACGCACACACAAAATTATTTTGTGCAAAATTAGTTCCTTATTCACTCATTTTGCTGATTCCTGTTCAATGGTTTTTTTCCTTGGGAAACCCTTCTTGATCTCTCTAACTAAACCAACTTCTCTCCTCCAAAGCACTCTGTAATTTTGTCTTCATTTCTAGGATTTATTACATTCTGGGCTAAAACTTCCATGAAGGGAGGTATCTTATTTGTTTTTGCTCAATATCTGATCCATGACATCTAGCTTAATCTCTGACACATAATATGTGCTCAAGAAGTATTTAAGAAATAAAAAAACTTCCTTTTGTCTACATAAAAGAAATGAAACTCATTTTCCACCTAATGTTTTTTCAGATACTTCTGGAGAAACATCTTACTTCCAATTCTGAGGTAGACCTCCTTACTTCAGTAGTAACAACTTTCATTTATTCAACCATCTTCATGTTAAATATTTTAGTGATCCTTTCTCCCCCTGATCATTTCTCCCTAAACATGTTGTTCATAGTCTATGTAAAATACAGACAACTCTGAAAATGACGTGCCCAGAAATGAAACCAATACTCTAAGTAACAAGCCCAACATTTTTTTTAATCTTGCCTACATATATCACTCAAGTCCTTGTTCATTTCATTATGTAGATGCTAGAAGATTTGCTAATAAAATAGCCATCATGGACAAATTTCTATTAATTATAATGGTAAGTACCCTAATCTGTTTTACCAGGCAATTTATTTAATTTTTCTGACATATTTCCAATTTGTTTTAGTTCAAAATACAATAGTTCTATCTTATCCACTTGGCTCAATTATAATTATAGTGAACTTAAAATCATGAACCCAATCACAAAATATCTGACTATTGAGACCTTTTATTTTGATTTACTTTTGTTGTTTTGGTTCTGAGATGAGGAAAGGGAGTCCCAAGAAATGAAAATTATTTGCCTAAAGCTCCAGGAAAGATAAAAGTTAGAACTGAAACACAACTTTCCTACCTCCTAGGCCAGAATTTTAAAACATATACCAAAAGTGGCTGATGATTGGAATAAATCTAGGAGTAGTTTTTAAAAAATATTCCATTTTTCACACGATTTTATCCCTGTTTTGTACATTCTCATTATTCAACATTCTTTTCCGGTTTATCTAAGTTAGAACCTGTCTATCAATAGGAAGAAAAAAAACCCCAAAGTAACTCTTTTAATCTTACAATGTATGGAGCCGCTGTACCATACAGCCTGTGTCTCATTAAGCTGTGAATATAGTAATATTAAAAGATAAGAGATGAAATCATTCAATAGTTACATAAAAATGAAACATTCGTAAATTTTGAAAACCTCTTTAAATTATAGCCAAGTACGAACATTTTGAAAAACTGTGTTTATACTTTAAACTGAGATCCCTCCGTATTGATATCCCCTTCAAATTCCTTTTTTTTTTAATTAAGAGAAGGAGTCAAACCTCTCTTTTCTATTTCTGAGCCTCCCAGCTGCCAATTGTGAGAATGTATGCCACACCACCCATATGCTCGTCTCCAGATGGCTAGCCTGCTTCTCTCAGCTCCTCCACCTGCCTGGGCCAAAGGCATGCTGTGCTCACAACCCTGTGTGTAACACAGAAGATGCCGGTGCCTGCTGTCATCCATACACTTGGATGTCCACAGTTTCACTAGAGCGCAAGCAAGGAACAAAAGAGAGGCGGGGCGGCAGGAAGCAAAAGGAGAGTTAAAGAAGAGAGAGGGTGGGGGGGAGGGAAGGAGAGGAAAAAAGAAAGAAAAGATGCGAGAAAGAAAAAATAATAATCAATAAGAAAAGTATAGGTATTATATGAAAGTCAATCATGATTTTGGAACTTCAAAGAAAATTAATATTGCACACTCAAAAGTAAAATAAATTACTTTAAATTTAGTCACATGAAGACAAACACAGATTCTTTCTTTCTCGGTCTGACGTTAGAACTGATGCTGTGTTAAATTGACCCTGGAAGTGGATGATGGTGGGTGAAAAGCTGCGAGTGGTTGTTTGTTGTTTTCTAGGGAAGACACCCCGTGGATCTCTGTGAGGTGTTTCACATCTGACATTACTAGGCAATAACATCCAAGATGAAAAACACATGTTGCTGATGTATATGGGCACAATGTGTTTGAGTTGCGACTTCAGAAGGAACCTTAAAGGAGGTATAGCTGGATCCCTTGAGATTTTGGCATTTTTAGTGACTGCCTTGTTTTCATGCGCCTGATAATCACACGCTTTTTGCCTAATACCCTTTGTTCTCACAGTAATCATTAACTGCTGGTGTACTGTTTTTCATCAAGCAGGAAGAGATGAATCCAGGATCACAAGAGAAATGTATGAGTTTGTTTTGCAGAAGGAATGAATTCCTTTGAAGAAGTTAGCTGCTGACACTCAGAAGTCTGGTTGCTCAAGATGTCAATCTGAGACTAAAGAAACATAGATTTCACCCTCATCTCCTGAAACCCCCTCCCTTACCCACTTAGCTGCGTAAAACCTCCCCACTTCATCTCTTTGAGAAGATGGATCTGAGAGAGAGAGATTTTGTTCTCCCATCCTCTCACTTTGGCCAAATCAAATAAAACTTTCTTTATCTCCAAGCACCAGAGTCACAGTGTTTGGCTTCAGCTGCACTTTGGGTGCATGAGCCTGAATTTGGAGTTCTACAACAGAGGGACATCAAAAGGAGGCAGAAAGTGGATTTTCTTTCATTTTAACTTTCTTCTCTGTCCTTAGCCCTGTGTATCTCCAAGTATTATCCTCAGATAACCCACATGGGAATCACCTTGGCTAGTCAAGGAGACCCACAACATAAACAATTAATCAGCCAACAAGGATCTATTGAATAATATCTCCACACTAGGCAACACATTTACTCATTCAACAAATATGTATTGATAATCAATTCTGGGTCGTATACTAAGTTTAGCCCTAGGATAGATTGTTGTGGGAAAAACATAATTCTTTTTTTTTTTTTATTGAGCTAGTATTTCTTGAAAACCTACTGTGACCTAAGCACTGCTTTAAGCTCTAGGAGCATATCTCTCTCTCTCACACACACACACACACACACACACACACACACACACACGACAGAAAACATTCCTCACAGTTATAGCAAGTGTTACAGCAGGTGGTTCCGAGGACAAACCCAGTGGCACACGGAGAGTTGGAAAATCAAGTTTTATTCACCGGCGGGCTCAGAGGGGTCTCACCACCAAATTATGAGCCCTGTCTACCAGGTTTTTTCCATTTTTATTAGGTTGGGGTGGTCCGAGGGGTGGGGTCTCAGGTGGCTGATGCAATTGGTAAGCATGATTGCAGAAGCCAGGTAGTAGATGGGGGTCTTCCTTATCATCAGCACGTGGAGGTTACATTCTTGTCATTGAAAACTGTAATAAACAAATAAATAAGTAATTTGTACACTATGTAAAAAGACAAAATGTGCTGGAAAGAAAATAGAGCAGAGAAGGGAGTATTGGGAGCAGAGGTATTCAATTTTAAATAGGGTGTCCAGTTAAGGCTTTCCTGAGATGGTTAAATTTGAGGAAAAACTTGAAGGAAGTGAGGGAGTCATCCATTCTGAGTGTCAGCAGCTAACTTCTTCAAAGGAATTCATTCCTTCTGCAAAACAAACTCACGCATTTTTCTTGTGATCCTGGAGTTGCCTCTTCCTGCTTGATGAAAAACAATATACCAGCATTTAATGATTACTGTGAGAACAGAGAGTATTAGACAAAAAGCTTGTGGTTATCAGGTGCCTAAAAACAAGGCAGTCACTAAAAATGCCAGGGTACCTGTAAGACACTTGGCATAAGAAGTAGCCAGTCAGAAAGGCTCTGTTTCAGCGTGGTGCCTGTCACTTAAGAGTCATGGAACAAGAGAAAGCATGGTAGCAGATGAGACCAAAGAGTAGTAGAGTAACAGATTTTGTGGTGTCTTATAGCCATTGTAAAGTCTTTGTTATAACCTGTCTTAGTGCATTTTGTGTTGCTATAAAGGAACACCTGAGGCTGGGTAATTTATAAAGAAAAGAGGTTTATTTGGCTCATGGCTCTGCAGGCTGTGCAAGAAGCATGGCACCAGAATCTGTTTCTTGGGAGGCCCTCATAGTAGAAGACAAAGGGTAGCTGGAATGTACAGAGATCACAGGGCAAGAAAGGAAGGAAGAGAGAAGGGAGAGGTGCCAGGCTCTTTTTACACCAGCTTTTGTAGGAACTAAGAATGATAATTCACTCATCACTACTCCACAGGGATGGCATTAATCTATTCATAGGATTCACCTCCATGACCCAAACATCTCCAATTAGACTCACCATCAATACGGGGCATCAAATTTCAACATGACGTTTGGAAAGAACAAATATCCAAACCATAGTGTAGCCCCTGCCTCAAAGCCTCCCTTTCTCAATCAGAGTAAAAGCCAAATGCTGCTCTGGAGAAACAAGCCTGAAGTAGAGTACTTTGGAAGAGGGGAAACCAGTTAGGAGGCAACTGCAGTAATCTGGGCGAGAGATGAGGAAGGACTGGATAAAGAGGGGAGGGATGGAATTGCGAAGATGTGGGTACCTTCCTGATATATTCTAAAGGTAGAATTTATAGGATTTCCTCATCAATCAGCCCTGGAATGAGAGAACAAGTCAAGGTTCACTCAAATCTATTTGGGTTGAATATCTGAAAGCATGGATTTGCCATTAACTGACATGGGAAAGAGAGTAGATGGAGAAGGCTTTGGGGTGGGCGGTGGAGGGTTGTCAATCATAAGTTCTGTTTCAACACATGATTTTGAGATCCTAGTGGAGATTTTCATTAGTCTGGAGTTAAGAGGAAAAATATGGGCTGGAATAACCACAGATAATATTTAAAGAAATTGGATTGGCTGAGATGATCCCAAAGTTACTGAATATCCTATCAAGACATGAAAGAGATATAAAGACTGTACAATGAGACACTCTCCTATTAAGAGGTCAAGGAGCTGAGATGGATCCATCAAAGGAGACTGATAAAGAACAATCATTCAGTGAGGAATAAAAAAAAAAGATGGTGTCCTGACTGACAAATTAGAAATGCCTAAAGCAGGAAAGAAGAGTCAGGGTCTTCCTTCTCGAACAACTCTTCTTTTCTACCAATTCATAAATGTGTTTGTCAAAGGCCTTCAGCCAAGGTCACTTTAATGTAGCTATCCAGAGCTATAATAAAATTGCCATATTTAGCTGTAATGGGAATTGTGAAAACAAGTTTCTGCTGGTTTTAGATTCAGTTTGGAGGGCAAAATCAGTGGTGTACTGATAAATGTTTAACAAATAGCTATTGGGGGTGGGAGAGAATGTATTTATACATATGAGTGTATTATACATTTTGTTGATAAAAAAGATGTGTAGGACACTATTTATAAGTAATACTCATATATACAGTACTCTTTATTGTAAATCCCAAATAGCTAATTGATTCACACAGAATGCTTCCATGATTTTTTCCAAACGTTTTTATCCATGGTCAAACTATGGTTGTAATTCACAAGTGTAGATCCAACATGAATTTTGGTAGATAATTCCATTTGAGTTAATGAGTGATACAAAATGAAACAATGAAGACATATATCAGAACTTCATGTGAATGACTTCCTAAACGAATCTTCCAAATACCAAAAGAAAGTTTCCTCAATTTATTGCGCTATTCACAATGTAACAGCTATTGATATGACATACCTTTCAATTAAACCTCTATTAACATTTTGTCTATCACTCTCTTTAGTCTAAACAAGCAACAAAACAATAAGCCAAGCCTTGATTTATAGCATTTGCCTATTTCCATGGTGTAAATATTCCCAACATATCCAATTTCATGGTACCAACATGATAACACCAAATGTGGATTTGAGAAGAGGTATGCAGTAGCATACCATTATATAGGATTTCCACTATTTAGAGTCAATAAATGTTGATAAACACAAGAGCATAGGTAACCTAAGATGTAGTAAAATACTTGAAAATGATGAGTTTACAGCTTTTATTACCTTGCTTTTAATGGAATTAATTTAATTATAAATTTATATAATTTGATTTTGAATAATGCCTGTGTATATAAATAGATGGTAGAATTCCGAGAACTTTAACAGTTAGCTTTCACAGGCTTTCTTTGGATCAGGTGATCAGCAAGGCAACTACCAGCAAGTAAGGAGGAACATCAAGTTGTTGGTATTGGTATGGCTGTTGGCCTCAAAACTTTAAACACTTTAATTCATTGAAGTACAACAGTAGGAATGTTTTCACTCCCAATTGTGTGCAATAATTAGAGACACATTTCTTAGATGCCACTCGTGGTATTTATAGACTCATTTAAGGAAAAAAGCATCCCTGAATCTTTTCCTTTTTCTCATCAACTTCGGCTCATTATTTTCTATTTTAGAGTCTAATATCCCTAGATTAAGAACAATAATAAGGTAATTTCTACCACAGAAAAAATATCCAAGAAAAGGCAAAGTAAAACTGGAGTCAGTTGAATATTCTCTGTTTAATGCCAAACTGATTTTAAGGCTGCCATATAAAGAATGGAAAAATAGAATTTAAAACTGCCCTGACAAAAGATAATCCAGTCCAAGCCTGTCATTTTAAAGATGTGAAAATGGAGATATTTCAAGTTTGGCCTAAAATCCCCAAGCCAGTTAGCAGCAGAGCAAAAAATGAGAATACTACGTTCCTGAGGTCTGAAAGCCATGCCTTTTATACTACTGTACACCAAAGCTTAATTCCTGGGCCATCTTTATCAGGAGAGTCTTTGGCAAGTTCCTTGGGTGTGAAAAGGCAGAATCCTCTCCTCAGTCAGGTTTCCATGCCTAGTCTGTTCAACCCACCGCCGGCACAATCTCAGGGGACTGCCGCTCCAGCTCATTGTGCTAGAAATAAACTGAGGTCTCATAGCAGCCATTATCGTCTAATTATATTTGACAGCCAACCTGACAGGGTTTGTTTATTTGTTTGTTTATTCTTTCAGTGCTTATGGCTTGAAAAATACGAATCACACTGTCAAAATTCTCTCACCCTTCAGGAGCTCTTTCTTTGCTTCATGGAAAAGCTTAGTAAAACATCTATTTCTAACATGCCTGGTGAAGATAATAAGGGAAATAATTTCACTGAGAAGTCTATATAAGCATGCATGGCTCGTGTGACATCCATCAATGGTCAGCTGTCTCTGGTATGGTACGCTACACTTGATAAGGGCATGAAAGTCAGGAGCATCATATAGATAGAAAATGACGTAAGAAATGCAAGCTATGGCATTATTTTTAATACTCTGATGATAAGGCAACAAATAGACCTAGAAAACTTGAGCAAAATAAGACATAAAATTGTACAAAGTTCATAATGGCACTATCACTCATGGATGACTGACAGAGTATATTTAACCCTACCCTTAATTGATTTTTCCAAGACCACTCATCTTTTAGGAATATCAGCAGTATATATGTACTTAAAATTGATGTGGTAATTAGATCTCGATTACTTTAGATTTCCAATCTAAAGATCTCTATTTTTCTTTTCTTATCTGGTTCCAATTTTACCAATGATCTAGCTAAGGACATTCGCATGCTCCTCAATGGCTAAAAACAAAGTAATAAAAATTTTTCATGATAGTGTTGAGAACCAATTACTTATCAACATGTTGACGTGATAATTTGACCCTAATAAAATAAAGTAAGGACCAACATATTTGAATTAAGGAGAGGGGGAAGTAAAACAAATAAACAAACAAAGAATAAAAGGCAGGAGGAGGAAAATAGAGTCAAATAGCCATCTGAGTGAGAATAGATTTTAGTTGTCTACAAAAACTTCATGAGTCACTGTTGTAATAAGACCACAAAGAGCAAGAATGTGAACATATTGAATCTTGCCTTCCTCTGAGAAGTACAGGTAAGAGCTTGTACTATCACCACTCTATTGCAAACTAGAGAGATCATACCTGGAGTGCAATCAGCTTGAGAAGTATGTGTTTTCATCGTCTTTGGATTTGTATAAGTTGGGCTTCACATGGCTACCACTAAAACTAAGTTTTGACAATTTGGGCACCATAGCATTTGCTCACTCGTCATGTGAGTACTGTCTTCTAAAGTACACTTTTCACTCCCTGTTTCTAATGTGCCTATCGATAGTTTGTTAACATTGTTGTTTCTGCCAATGTGAAAAATAGGAAAATATGTTTCATGTGTGTTCCATTTTATGCACTTTTATATACACAGTGATTTCCAGAACTAAAGCTTTCTAGCTTCATGAAAGTCTATTGTACTGTGTTTAGTTGTAAACAGGACATAAGTACAATATTTTAAAATTGAGTATGCTTACATGAAAATCCCCAGGAAGGTGAAGACTCTGTAAACCAATATCAATGAGAAATAGCTGAAAAAGTGGAGAAGTCTTATTCAACGTATGAGAAAAAGAGAAGAAAATTAGTAGGTTCTTCCTAAGTAGAATAATTACTTTAAAAGTTGTTGTATTAGACTTTAGTGGAATTCAGTTTATTTATGTGACTCTGTCAGTGGAAGGAAGTTGCCAGGTTACAGATTCAGGTCAGCTTTAGAAAAATGTGTCAAATAGATTGAAGTATTCAAAGAGGAAATACGATGCTTTATAATCAATTTCCCATTCCTGGAGGTGTTCAAAGGGACTAAAAGACAAATATATTAACAATTGTATAAACGGGAGTGATTCATTAGATAGAAGCTTCTAATCAGCAACTTACGAAATTCTTTCCAACTCAGAGAACCTATAATTCAATGTTGCATCATTGCTTCTTTTCACCATATTTACATCCAAAAGCACCTCACTGTATATAGTTTTATTGAAGATGATGAAGAACCTTCATATTGGTTCCTATTAATTTGTAATCTCTCATTTAAAACACAGCACAAATTAAAAAGTATTTTTAAAGTATTATCCCCATCACTTGTTAACATAAATTACTCAACCCAGAAGACTGTGTAGTGGCTATTTACAGACCTGTACCTACTCTTTAATCTTAATTTTTTTCTATCTAGATTTTCATATATTTAATTAGTTTACAGACGCTTCATCTATTACGTCATAAAACTTATGCATGGATTTAATATAGCATAGTCTTTACATGGGAATGTTTAATAATGGAGAATGGTGTTTAATCAACATGTTGAATGTGAAGCCAATTCATAATTTGAAAGGTCAAAAATAAAGGGGCTTCATCCATCATGATTTAATCAGTCACAGTTTAGTAAGAGCTGCTCAGAATATGTGAAAACATTCACAAAAGGATTAGTTCATAATATTTAAGTTAGCATTTTGAAACCATCCCTAGCCATAGTGTCCATGATATTAACTATATAGAAGTGTGCCATTTTCTAAAGGAGTAGGAAAAAGTCTTAAAAGTTAACAACACTAAGATTAGCCTTTGGAAATGTAGAATCAAATTCAGGTGTCTTTGGAGTTTAAGCTTCTTTATGAGGATGTCAAAATGATAGCAGAAAGCCCCCCTAAAAGACATATACTCATTATTCATATCCAAATGAAACATCTCAGATCATGAGTCTATTACCACACTCCATTATCCCGAGATGAAGCAATTACATGTTCTTTTTTTTTTCAAATGCTGTTGACTGCCAAAGAAAACTAGTGAAGATTCCTTTAAGCCAAAATATGCGTGTCTTCCTACATTTATTCAATCAACCACCATTTATTAAGCGCCATTATGTACCAAGTATCATCTATTCTGCACTATACACATTTCTGTGATTCAAATTAGCTCAAATAAGATTGATAAGTAGGGAAACGTTGTCTGTATTATATAAAATTTCATTGGTTCACATGCGATTTTCTTAAGCCAAAGGAACCAGACAATTGTAAATATTGTAAGTTTTCCCTTCAGCTGAAGGGGAAAAACCATCCTCTCAGCTACCTTCCTAGCAGTGGGGGGCCACTCAGAACATTCCAACCAAGTGCAAGCAGGTCCGGCTTCCTCCCAGACGGGTTCACCATCATTTTGTTCAGTCAGTGGTAGGTTAGACTTCGTTCCAGGTTCAGATTATCAGTAGCCCCACTCTCTTGAGATTTCCATTTTCTTTTTTTTGGCCTCAGTATCTGTAAAAACTTCTTCACTAAAGTTTTTGTGCATTTTTAAAATATTCTGTGAAAACTTTCAGCTACACTAAGCTGCCTGCCTAGGGAGTCCTAGTTAGCTCTGCAGACACTTCCGTTTTTGTTTGTGCTTTGGTTAAAAAATTTATGTAATATTTTCTTTGTCATCGTCTACTTTTATGCAGAATATGAGGTCTTTTGATAACATATATCATTATAAAGAAATATCTCTAGTGTGATAGGTACAGGAATTTCAAAAGTGAATTATACACAGCTGATGCTTTCATGCTGCCAAATCTTAGTGAGAATGATATACGAACTGTGAGCTTTAATACAGTGTGATGAGTGCCATTCCTGTACTAGAGAATATGAGAATTCAGAGGTGACAATGCCCAAATATCATGAGATTTACCACTTTCCTAATGGCTCATTCCATGTTAAGTAAGTTCTGATTGTCAGAAGCTCATTATATTGAACTAGAATTCTCATTTTATTTATTTAATCGACAAACGTTTATTAAGCACCTTCTACGAGTCAAGGACTTTTGTGGACAACTGGAATTTAAATGATGAGCAAAATTGGACCTGTCCCTAGTGTTAAGGAGTTTATATTCTATTTTATTTTATTTTTTGTTTTTGAGATAGAATCTCACTCTGTCACCCAGGGCTAGAGTGCCGTGGTGTCAGCCTAGCTCACAGCAACCTCAAACTCCTGGGCTCAAGCAATCCTCCTGCCCAAGCCTCCCAAGTAGCTGGGACTACAGGAGTGCCTCACCACACCCGGGTAATTTTTACTATTTTTAATAGAGATGGGGTCTCACTCTTGCTCAGGCTGGTCTCAGACTCCTGACCTCAAGCAATCCTCCCGCCTCAGCCTCCCAGAGTGCTATGATTATAGGCGTGAGCCACTGAGTCTGGCCAGGTGTTTATATTTTAGAGGCAAAAATAGACAATCAACAAACACACAAGGAAATAACGAATCTGTGGGTTAATAAAATCATTTCAGATAGTAATGAGCTCTCTGAAGTTAAACAGAGTAATAGGACAGAAAGTGAGTATGTAGGTTGGGGGCGCTTATAGTCTATAGGATAATGAAGGAAGCTCTCCTGTAGAGGTGTGAAGGCTTCAGCCAATGGAAGATATGAGGAAGAGGTTTGTAGGCTGAAAAAACTAAATATGCAAAGACTTCAGACAGGGACACTATGTTTGGGTGGGGGCAGAAATGAGGATGGGGAGGCAGGTTGGGAAGGTAAACAGATGTCTGGCAATGTACTAGTCCTTAGAAATTTGGACTTGATTCTGCATGAGATATTAGGGTGCCGAAATGTTTTTAGCAGGGAAGGGACATGAGATGATTTATTTTCTGAAAATAGCAGTTGGCTTCCATGAGAAGAAGCAGTTGCTGGGTTGCAAGCTTGGAATCAGGCAAATGAATTAGGAGGCAATCGAGGTGTGTTAGGTAAGCTATCGTAGTGGCTTGTAGAGGATAGCAGGGTCTACGAGCAATGAGATGAAACAGATAGACCAGAGTATATTTTGGTGGTAGAACGTGTTGAATCTGGTGATAGATGAAATCTGTTGGTGATGAATACAAAACAATCAGAGAAGTCCATCGAGTAAACATGGACAGTTATCTACATCTTACTCTTCATTACTGGAGGTTTTCAAGCTAAAGTTACATGATGACATTTTGTGACGATTATTGAAGTTTTCCTGCCTCAGTTTGGACATTGGAACACTATCACCTTTAAAGGGGTGTCCAGCAAATGATACATAGATGGAAATTTTTAAGGAGTATTATTCATTTAGTAACATGGACCATTAGGAAAATATTTTTATTAAATGACATTCTTTTCATAATCTATAGGGCCAAATCAAAAAGCTCTCCATTATAGCTGGACATGTTCTCTCTACACCTTCACACTCCCCTCCTGCCCCTGACATACACCCTGTACTTATGCACACATACTCTCCAGCCTTCCACCTTCCTCTAGAAAAACAAAATTTTCACTAAGCACTCTGATCCAAAAGTAATAGGCAATGAAAAAAAATATTGATTTATATTAAATCACCCAATGCAAACGTGGTGTGAGAGGATAAGAATGTTTGGCGAGGGCTACAGTATTATAAAATAAATGATATGCTAGTCATTGAAGGCTCTTGTCCATGTAAGTGAGTAGAAATATATAGTATTTGCTTATTATCTCCAGCACAAGTAGTAAATTATCACTGAAATGGCAAAGACTGAAGTGGACATAAATTTGGGGGTTGCTGTGCTGAGGAGTTTGGAGCTTGGTATATATTTCAAAAGCCTTTGGAGGCTACCAATCATCATGATATGCAGCCCTGTGCTGCAGATAAAGTATAAGGTGATTTCTAGTTGGAAACTTAACCAAGACTTTCCTGGCTTATAGTTAGTTCTTTTTCTCTGGTTGAGAGTTTACAGATTACCTTTTTATTTCTTTTCGGCTTCAGATCTGATGTGAAAATACGAAATTATTCATATTCACTATCCTCTGGGAAAGAATTTTAAAAATCAGCCTACTCACCATTTATTTTTGATTACAGAATGACTTATTGACTCAATAATTATCCTTCGGCTCCTACTCTATAGCAGACACTGTTCTAGGCACCAGAGAGTGATGACCAAAAGAGATGTAGACTCTACCTTCAGAGAGTTGATAATCTTGTGAAGGTAAGAAAGACAATAAAACAACTAAATACGTATATGATAAATTAAATAAAATAAAATAAGGTTGGTAACACAGAAGGAGAGCTTGACCTATTTTACATGAAAGTCACTTTGCTTAAGGTAGGATACACATGTATATTGAAATTAACTTAGTCTGGGAAGTGGCTGATTTTCAAGAGAACACAGTTGTCAGTTTAATCTCCAGATAGTCCAATTAACATTTTACCTTTTTGTGGCTACTAGCTCGCAAACAGCTGTTGTGTGGCAAAGGAAGATGCCATACTGGGTTTGTAAGGCTGAATCCAGACCTATCATCACTTCTGCTAAAGAACTATCAAATATATGGCCTACTGTTCATGGCTTAAGTCACCTTAGCAAGCAAGACAAGTCCTGGTTTCCCTCCATTGTTGCTCTACTATGGATTCAGCACTGTATGTTTGCAATCTTTCTATCAAGGCTGCTCTATTTATGTTCGATGTGAAAGGGTGAAAGGTGGTTGTTTTCTTTCAATGGTGGTGGTGGGTAATGGCTTCCTCCGCTGTGCCAATGCCGTAGAGTGTCATTCTCTGTTCTGCTCCCCGCTCTGCCTCCCATGTAGACTTTCTCCAAAAGCAGACTTATTTGATTACCTCAGGAAGCCAGATCCTTTAATGTTATAGAGGCTTAATACTCTATTAAAGCAAGAAGATCTAAGACAGGTGGGAGGAAAATATGAGTGAAAACTGTATTCCCTGGTGCTCCTAAAAGCGTTACTCAGTTTTCAATATCTTCCTGGTGCTCTTACAGAGCTGTTCTTAGATAACTTAGAGTTCTCTTCTACGGTACCTTCCCAAGAAGAGAAGGGCAGAAAATCCTGATGTTTTGGCAATCGTCAAAATGGACACTCATTTTGCTGAAACATAGTATATTCTATATATGCTGACAACGAACCTCTTTTATAATTCATTGACCATGTCAAGCCATTTTTATATGTAAAATGTTATGCATTTATGGACCTGTACATTGTCTTTAGCATTCTAATTACTGTTCTAGGGAACAAATTGCAGATCCTTTGTGTTTTAATCATCAATTACCTTACCCAATTGTTTTAAGTACTCTGCAAATAGTACCCAGTATGTGCCTTGCCCAGTTTAATTATCGAAGTGCTTTTGAAAGCACCGGTATTTCATTAGTGATCAATATAAATCGGGCCAGTCTTCAACCACTTTGTGTTCATTATTAAAGTCTGAGGTTCCGATGCTAACTTGAAGACAGAGAACAGATGAAGCTAGTTAAATGAATGCCTAATGAGGCAAGTAGGCTCTGCCTCTAATCTTAACCAGCCCTATGGGCTCTGAAAACGTTAAATGGCTGCAGTGACAGGATATCACACTGGGAACCACCCACTGTCCATCTAATCACTACTTCAAGCTGAGCTGAGAGGCATAAAATAACGAAAGTAGTGGATTGCATGAAACACAAAATTTACAGTGTTGCAGGTAATTGTGCTTATGGAGAATTAATATTCTGAGTCTCAATCCTCCTGCTTTGACCCAACTCATGGAACAAAGTCAAAGTCAGGGACGGTCCTCAGCAAAGGAACCATTCACGGAGAGTAGAATTTGTGGGATCCAACAATAATTGATGTGAAATTCCAACAAAACAGAATGATAGTCCAAAAGCACTATAACAATTATAAAGAATCAAGAACACAGATCCCCTAGTAGAAGGTACGGATAGAGGATGAAGGCGATGTGTACGAGTGGAATTCGATCAAATTTGGGACAGGTTAGCTTTTGCTGTTTGGAGAGCTCTCAGGGTGTTGATGACTACTTTGATGTAGTATGGATGAGTGATACAGAAATTACACCAGATTAGAAGTGGATACCTGGCCAGGGAGAAATACAAGAACATAATCTCATCTCCATTGAGGGAGACAACTTGATTGGTGCCCTTAAGTAAGGGCAGTCTTTGTGAGTGTCTTTATAAATTCTCTGCTATGGGGGCTATTATGCCAAATATATCCATGATAATTGGTCATATGTAGGGATAGCTACATTACCTTTCTGTACGTCAGTTTCATGATCTTTAAAATGAGCTGAGAAAGAAGATGTGATTAGATTAGTATCCTTACCTCTTCTCAAAGTCTATGAGTCCAGGAGGTAATGGCAAAGGATAAGATAGAGATTTTTATTGCATACCAAGGTGTTGTAACTCTTCTTCAACATGGAGACTAAGTGCTTGCCTTCAAATCAATTTTGACCTCGTGGGAAACATCATTTCAGCAGCATTTTGGGATGCTGCGTTGGATGCTACTGAAGTTAATTTGCACAATACTTTTAGCCTTTGGGAGTCTTTCCTGCCTGTCCACTATAGTTAAGATTGAGTAGACCTGGACAAGAAAAAAAAAAAGGGAAAGAAACAGTATAGACGTGTGCTTTCCATCTTCGTTGATTTGAAGCCTCAAGTTTGTGTGAAAATATTTCCCCAAGGACTCCAACATCAGATGATTTGTAAATAGGATTTTGAGTATTCAGAAAATAAATTAGCAAGTTAAACCCAATATTACCCAGATTTAGGAAAAAAAATACTTGTCAATAAAGTTTAATTTCATACACATGCATCAGGTACCTACTAACAGCAAGGAATGATGCTAGATTCTGTTAGAAATACTATTCTTGATATCAGTAACTGCCCTCAATGAGCTTTAAACTAGTGGAATGTGTAAAAATGCAATAGAAGTTAGTGTAGACTGAGAGAAAAAAATGTTATGTAGAGGAGATTAATTGCAATTAGAAAGATTGGACAGACTTTAAGGAAGAGGGAGCATTTGAGTAGTGATCGAAGGGTAAATAGAATTTTCACAGATGATTAATAAAGGTTCAAAGGGAACAGCATTTTTCATTAATTTATACCTAGAGCTCAGCCCGAATAACTCGCTTTTCATAAGAATAAGTTTATGCTTAAAATCTCACCTATGTCATCAAAAATCTAATAGGAATAGGAATGTTTTCTGATAGTGGTTTTGACTCTATGTGAGTCCAATAAAATTTTTTTTTTCTTTTGATGAGAAGAATAGATGGTAGGGAAACCTAGCTGAACTGCTCTGATAGAAATTCAAGCAACGAACAGATTCTAAGTCAGCTCAGAAAGTGCAAATAGAGTTCCGTTGGCTCTTAGGAGTGGATGTTTCAGAGGCACATGTGAGAGAGAGGAATCTTGTTTTCCATCAATTAACATTTTGTTTTGCTTAATGTATTTTTCCTGTTTTTTTTTTTTTTAACCAGTCTTGTATATAATTTTTCAGTTAGAAAGCTCCCTTCTAAGACCCAAGAGCAGACACATGTTTACAGTTCACATAAAAGTCTGAGTTTAGTTTCAGAATTTTCCTCTCGAAGGCTCTGACACAGAAAGAGAGGGGGATGTCCAAATGCCAGGAGTTCACACAGATAATAGGACAGATTTCAAATTGGCAGCTGACAGGGAGAATTTCATGAATTCCCAGCTCCTTTCCTTTGACTTAGACTTGTGGTAGAGAGGGTAACCTAACCTTGTCTTGCCTTGCCATCCATTCCATTTTTAACCATTTCTCACTTAGTGAAAAATATTTCCTGCATCTTTCCAAAGACTTTCTAACTATTAGATGCTCAGGCTTGTTCTTCTCAGTCACTCTAAAACATGAAACCTGTTGAGCTTCCAGACTTCCTTAATTCCTTAAACATGATCTGTTTTCTCCTTTTCCTAATAATGATGGCAGTTAACATTTATTGATGGACCACACAGTTTCATAAGAGCTTTACATAGATTACCTCATTTCACCCTCATAACTCACCAAAGGAGTAGGCACTAATAGACTCTGTATTTTACAAAAGACAAAACAAAACAAAGCAAAAAATGAACAAACTAGAGTTCAGAGAGGTTAGGTAGTTTTCTGTTTACTACCTTTTGTTTACTTTTGTTCTTTTTTTCCTAAAAATTAGTGGCTCCCCCAGTTTCTGTATTATAATTCTCTTTTTTGGTCTTTTCCTCTTCTGTGATTTTACCTAGTCTCAAAACCTCCCATAGAAATCATGGCCAAATGATTTCTGAATTCATATCTCTAATCCTCTAAATGCCTAATAATTAATATTTTCTAAGAATGCCAGCCAAACTCAAATTTCCAAAAATTCTATATTATTAAATCAGCTAAAATCATAGATTTTTCCTTGGTATTAAGCATCCACTCCTTCACCTTTAGGCATAGCTGCAGCTCAGAGGGAACTAACCTTGTCTCCACTGACTACAGCCTGGTGGGGATATCAGTAAATGTAGCCAGACCATTATTGTCAGATGGCTGGTGAATGACCTTGATTAGGCCATCTTGATCTGCTTGACACAAAGATTAGAAATATTCGGGGCTGATTCATTCCAGATACTTTATGGACAGCTTGTCAAGTCCTACAGCTCAGACTCCTGGAGCTGCACTGGCCTTGTCTTTTCTAAGCCTACATTTTAAATCTACCCTTTCATTCTACAAACTCTTTTGTATTCTTCAAATTAATCTCTTTTTTCTTATCCTCAGCCAGAGTTGGTCTCTGTTGCTTGCAAACACACACACACTCACACAGACAACCACACACACACACTCACACATGCACACGCTAATATCCTCAACAAGTCTTTATATAGTCTGTATAGTGTTAATGGTCACACTGTTAGAGATAGGCATTCAAAAATAAATACCTCAGAGTCCTAACTATAAGCAGCTTTCATTTTAGCAAGGAGATAAGACACACATAAAGAGATAATTATAATACCACATGTTGGTGCCAGAATCTGCAGGCTACAGTGAAACATCGTCCTAAAACTTCAGCGTAAGTTACTATTTGAGATTTAAAACCAAACCTTAAGAGACAAGAGCATGAATAAGCCGCCTTGTATAGACACAAGATGGCTTCCAGGCCATCAAGACATAACTGAAAACTAAAACACATATTTGTCAAAAGGTGTTCATCAGTGTTGGAAGAACAGATTTGTAAAAACAAAGTTTGGAAGTTTCCACACAAGCATAGATCAGTGTAGAGAGAGCACCTTCACCAATGAGCTTCCAATATCAAAGTGAGGCAATTAAGATCAAGGAATCCAGAGTCTACCATTTGTTCAAATCCTGGAGAATTTGCTTAACCTCTCTACACATCCATTTTTTTGGTTATAATTTGAGAATAGCAACAGCATAGATTTTACTATCTTACTGTGAAAATTAGATGAAATAATTTATTTCATGTAGTGCTTGGTGTTCATGGGTTAATATAAAATATTATTAACTTTTTTACTATCATTATTGACTTGGCAAAACTATCCCTGTTATGGGAAAATATTATCAGACCAATTTAACCCAATGCTATCTAAAATTTGCACCATCTCATTCTCTTAGTTCTGATTCTGAGCTCATGAAACAACTGTTGCTAACTGGCATCCTACACAGGGCTGCCTTGAGGGAAGAATTGCTCTGCTAAGGCCAATTAGTCTCTACGGGAGCTCTATTTTCATACATAAATTGATAGGTTGTTTGTTATTCGTCAAACTTGTAAGTTTGGTGAATGAATGCCAGCTTTTCCCTCAATCTCCCAGTGGTAGGACATGCTATGATAGACGCAAACCCTGGGGCCTTGTGGAGGCATTTAAGTAGCCCCGGCCTCAATGAAGCCTTCGTATGAATGTGTAGGAAGTAACGAGGTCAAGAGACTGATAATGCTCTTGACTGCCAAGATAGGGCAGGGCAGACAGAAAGCTCAATAACATCAGGATTTTGAAACAGAATGGGGTGGGGGGTGTTGTGTTAGGAGACTACATGTACTTCAAGGTTGTGAAAGTATTAGTTAAAGGCACAGAATTGTGGGAGATTGTGCGAGAGGTCCAACTGGATCAGTACTATGGATTGAATTGTGTCCCCTCAAAATCCATATGTTGAAGTCCTAAAGCCCAGACCTAAGAATGTGACCCTGTTTGGAGACAGGGTCTTTACTGAAGTAATAAAGTCAAAGTGAGGTCATTAGAGTGGGCCCAAATCCAATATGACTGATGTCGTTATAAAAAAGGGAAATTGGGACACAGAAACAGACAGGTATAGAAGGGATGTGAGGACACACAGAGAACAGACGCCATCTACAAGCTAAGCAAACGGGGCTGGAACGGACCTTTCCCTCCCAGCCCTTGGAAGAAGCCAACCATCTGACACCTTGACTGTGGACTTCTTACCTCCATAACTGTGAGTTAGTCAACTTCTGTTCGCTGAGCCACCCAGTCTGTGGTATTTTGTTTTGGCAGCTCAGTAGACTAACGCAGCCAGATTTTAAACATCTGTTTGTGTCTTCTAAGGAGCATATAACTTCTCCTTTGTATGATAGGGAGGGATTGCAGTCTTTTTGTAAAAGGGCGTGATAGGAAAAGACAGTGTTTGTGTATCTTTGTGTGTGTGTGTTTATAGATCATTATGGTAGCCTGTGGAGGATAGATTCATGAAGACTAAATATTCAACTTGAGGACATCAGTTAGAAGTTGTTATGTTAGTCCAAGTGAGTCATTACTACTTGCACTAGGGATGACATATTTTTAATATCAGGAGGACTCAGGAATTAACTGTTTATAAAGGTAGTGGAGTGAAGTGCAAATGGGTTAGTGCTGAAGCTAGACTCTCTGAATATGTTTTCTTCCTCTGGCATTTGCTAGCTGTGTGGCCTTGGGCAAGGTACTTAATCACTCTCATCTCAATCTCATTTCTTTAAAGTTTGTCCATTGAATCCAACTAAGTTTGTAAAATGTAAGCCTGACGGTCATTTCATTTTCTCTGCTTAAGAAAATTGTTCACTGGTATCTGTCCCTAAGGAGCTCACAGGTGACAAAGGCCAGCTTGTCTGTTCTTCTTTTTCCTTCTTTCTTTCTTTCTTTCTTTCTTTCTTTCTTTCTTTCTTTCTTTCTTTCTTTCTTTCTTTCTTTCTTTTTCTCTTTCTTTTTCTTTCTTTCTTTCTTTCTTTCTTTCTTTCTTTCTTTCTTTCTTTCTTTCTTTCTTTCTTTCTTTCTCTTTCTTTCCTCCCTTCCCTTTCTGTCTTCCCTTTCTCTCTGTCTCCATCCCTTTCTCTCTGTTTTTTTCAAGCATCTGAGTCTCAGAGCCTCAGCCCGATTTTACTCTCACCCCTGGCAGTAAGTTTCCAATCATGATTTATTCTGCTTTTAGAGTACCTTCCTGGAGCCTCCCCTCCTTCCATTACCATCTGTACAATCAATGTGTTCTCTGTCATTCCTGGTTTCCAGTCATTAATTTCCTCTATTCAATAATGCTCAATGACTTCCCAGTGTCTATTGCATTAAATGCAAAATCTCATTTGTGTCATTCTAGGTGGTTCATGGTTGTACTAAAATACCTTTCAAACTTACATTCCGCTCTTCCCCTTTGTATTCAATGAGGTTCCCTCACCACTGCCAGATCCCACCCCCACTCCCTCCCATTTCTCTCTTTCTCTATTCTTCTGTTGAAACTCTACCCATACAACAAGGTCCTTCCCAAACGTTATCTCCAAACTGAAATGTTATCTTTGTTGGGACACTTTTCCAGTTGTGAGGCCTTGCAGATTCTCTCTTTGCTGTCCTAGGGCACTGCCTTGACACCACCACACTGTGGAGTAAAGAACTGCGGGGAAACAGAGAGCCAGCTGTCCCAGCAGTCCCAGCGAGCCTAGTTCCCAGGCAACACACCTGCTGAACACTGCCTCACGCGTGAGCACACGTGAAACCAGCAGAAGAACCATTCAGCCAACCCACAGAATCATGAGAAATGATGACTAGTTATTATTTTAGGCCACCAAGGTTGGGGTGGTTCGTCACATAGCAATAGAGAACTGATGTAGAACAGGACTAGACTTGCTCTCCTGCATGAGCGCCAAGGGATTTTCTCAAAAACCAATAGTATT
Source organism: Propithecus perrieri (assembly GCA_963574695.1). Lineage (NCBI taxonomy): Eukaryota > Metazoa > Chordata > Mammalia > Primates > Indriidae > Propithecus > Propithecus perrieri. The sequence goes on from CAUYRB010056448.1 coordinate 40,267, forward strand.
ACTGGTGTGTTGTGGGAATAAACCCAAACAAGGAAAAGGAAAGGCTATTTATTTAGAGTTTGTTGTAGCAAGGAAGTCAGCCACCATCACTTGTATTTTGGCAGAGACTCAAAAGAAGGCAGAGGAGTGAAAAAGGCTTACAGTGGATGAAAGGAAAGGCTTCAGATATACCCTCAGAGGTTGTTGGCATGAGGGAAGCTGGAGGTGGGATGATTAGAAGCAGAGCGCCTATGTGATTGGTTGGGGATGGGGGGCATGTTTAGCTTTCTTTGGTCTTAAGTTGGAAGTGGAATGAAAACTAATGAAACTGTCAGTTGTTAATTAATTAAGTTGTAGCCCCTTTGAGCTAATTGTCACAGGAGTTATTGTTTGGCTCCCTGGACTGGTTGCTGGAGATAAAATCTGACTTTGGGACTGGTTACTATAAATAGTAGGTTGGGTTCCTGTTCTGGTTGCTGCAGACTGGGGGTCAGAGTTCTAATTTTATAGATGTTCTAGTCTTTGTCCATTCGTATATTCAGTTTCTCAATATCTTACTTTTTTACAGAGAAAGCATCTCTCTGAATTTTTCAGAACATGAAGCCCAAGATGCAGTTAATGAAGATAAACTAAATTGTGAGAATAAGACCTTTGTAAAGTGTTCATTAAGAGGGAAATACATAGGTCAGGAAGCCTTGGAGTTTGGGTCTTTGAGGGCACCAGGGTCGTGACATTTCATGGGCAAAGCTGTAAAGGCAAAGCCTATAAATGAAATGTTACAAAGGGTCGACAGAGCAGGACAAAAATATATTGCTGTCCACATTATAGCAGCTGTCATAGATCGAAGGCAGTGTCACTAGGAAGCCTCTTTCTAAACGCAAATGCCTGGAGTGAGAATAAAACATTAACTCATTAACCTTTATATCATAAACAAGTTTATTAATTTCTTAATAGAGAAGGGATTTCAATGAGGGACTGGGACTTATAACAAATAAGTTTTAATGAGTTCAACAGAATTGAAAAAATGAAACACTTCTCCTAATTCACTTAGACCCTATTGCACACCCGCGATGTGTAAATTGCTAAAGACCAGTGAGAGCCATGCCAAATAGATGCGATGTGGATCTTCTTTTCAAGGTGTTGCTGGTCTGGCAACTCAGGGACACTAAAGCATGCCTATAAATTCCTACAATATGATGCAGCAAAAATGGTAAGTGTGGTAGCCAGCAATAGGCCATGGGAGTATAGAAAACCAAGATTCTCCTTTCTCCTTAGAAAGATGGGCAATGATGTCAGGGAGTATGTGCTGTTAAGATGAAGCTTGAAGGAGGAATAACACCAGAGCTCTTGAAAACACTTGAGTGGAGGACAAATTCAAGGACAAAAAAATGGCTTTTGGGATCTGGGAAACAAATTAGTAAAGCTACAGAATAAAGAATAATTGACTGGAGTATAGGGTTCGATTAAACAATAAAAAAAAAAAAAAGAAGTGAGAAAGAAGACTAGAAAAATGAAATCACTTTCAGCCAGATGGCGGAGGACCTTGAATGCCTTAGATAAGAATGTTGACATTCATTCTATACGAAAATTTTCACGAAACTGTCAAGCAGTAGAATGACACGTTCAGAGCATTGCTCTGAAATAAGTAATCAACCAGTAACTTTTACAATGGAGAGGTCTGAGTTTGGATGCAAGATCCCAGACTAGAATCTTCAAGCAAAAGTCTAGTTGGGGCATCAGAAAGGAAGTGAGGGGTGTTAGTAGATGGCTTCAAATTTGTACATATCTGACTAGATGGGAGCCAAGAACTGAAAAAAAGGAAAGGAGCAAGATAAAATCAGAATACTAAAAAGTTGCTGGTTGCTAAATCTACAAGAAAAAAGGGCCCTAAGTTATCACTCCATGCAATTTCAAAAGCCTGTTCTACGCTGTGAAATCATAAAGGGATACACGGAAATAAATTTTGAAATGACATGTGGCCACCTGATTCATTCTCATAGCTGGAAATGAGGACTCAGAATTATGTTTTCTTTTCTCCTCTTTGCTATTTCTTTGAAGAGCTTTCTACAACCCAAATGTTCTCCCAATTTCTCAATGATGATGATAATGATACTGACTACCCTTATGTGGCTTTAGAGGAGAAAAATTGAATTCATTTCTGCAATGCACGTTGAGGATTTCAGGGGTTTTCTTTTATTTCAAGAAAAATATAAGCTTCTAAAGTACTCATAGCAGCCAAGGTTGGGCAACTGAAATTGCCTTCTGCTCTGTGGAGACTGCATAATATGAGCTGTAGGGGAAAAAAAATGATCCTGAAACATGAGGTTTCATATCAACAACTGAAAAAAAAAATCTAGAACATAAATTGTAGTTTTCTTGCAGAATATTTATAACAGCTCACTTGTAGTGCTCCGGTCTCTTGCTGAACAGGGCCAATGGAAAGCATTTCTCGATTCAGCATTTTGTTTGATCCTTACTATAGCGTGATTGATCATAGCAATTTCTTTCACATAAACAGAATCCTCTAGACAAGCTTGTTGGAGACACTCAGGGCTATGAATACACTGCAGACCCAAAACTAATATTTTGCTTGCCGTGTTTAAACTCAGTGCCAATAGAGCTCAAACTACTTGTATCATAAAAGCAAAACTCTTTTAAGCATCCTGATTTAATCAGGTTCTGGGGAAAGGGCATTGCCTAAGCATGCTTCTCCTGTAGAGAGGTATCTGTCTTTTCGTTAGAGCCCCAACACACAAGCAACAAAACGTATGGTTTAACACGGTGGCCATCTTTAATCATTAGGAAATTATCCAGCAACTACTCAGCTATCTCATTTTGGAGAGCAGGGAGCTGTATCGGGAAGGAAGAGAAATGGAGGACAGCGTTTCCTGTGATCCTGAACATTTTCTCATATTGATGATGGTCATTTCTGCCCCTGGAGGAGCCGGAATTGTAATTTGAGAGGAGTGTCATTTTCTGCAGATACAAGCCTTGTGTAATCCTCCCATTTAAATGACATGATCCTGCAGGCTGATGACTTCACGGCCCACAATTTGTCACTTCTCTGCTGCCTGAGAGGGAAACAGTGGCTAAACGACAATCGATGGATGGATTTTGTTATGCCTGTCTGTTCACTTTGTTTGAACTAATTCTTAGTTTGTTAATTGTGTTTTAATATGCCAACAAAGGGAGAGGTGATCATGATTTTTCAAAAAAGGGAAAGAAGAAAATAGATTATCAAATGGGGAGAGGAGAGGGTGGTTTAAATAGGATAAATTATAGGAGATCTATAAACTCTCCCCACTCCATAGCATAATTTCTATCAGGGAAATAACCTACTTATATTTTAAAATCATTTGAGCTAAAATGATGATTTGGGATTTTTTTACTTGTTGCATTTTGTTTTATTTTTCATTTAGATATAAATAATTGTAATCATATGAACACCTACATATATGTTACTATTAATAGATTTTTACACTTTTGATATGAATAAATAATTTGTCAGAGATATTGAGCAAAATAGACAATAGTCATTGATTCAAGTGCTGGAAGTCATGCCAGGTAAAGTATCATCTTTTCTGTTTAAGAATCTGTAAGTAGGTTTGAAACTAAAGATTTTAGAGTTTTTAGAATATCAGGCTTTTGGGACAAAGATCTTTAATATGAATAGACTTTAAGAAAAGCTTGGGACCTCTGAATTAAATGTCATTTTCAAGATGCAGCAATGATGCAAATCAGGGTGTGGGTGACTGGAGTCTCTCTCTGTGAAGGAGGCTTCTTGACCTTCTGAGCCCTCCAGCACGTACAGTGGTAGGTAGTGGCCTTGGAAGATGGACACACTATGATGTGTTGTCTTAATTTTTTTTTTTTTTTTTGAGACAGAGTCTCACTGTGTTGCCCAGGCTAGAGTGCCGTGGCATCAGCCTAGCTCACAGCAACCTCAAACTCCTGGCCTCAAGCAATCCTTCTGCCTCAGCCTCTCGAGTAGCTGGGACTACAGGCATGCGCCACCATGCCCGGCTAATTTTTTCTATATATTTTTAGTTGTCTGATTAATTTCTTTCTATTTTAGTAGAGACGGGGTCTCGCTCTTGCTCAGGCTGGTTTCGAACTCCTGAGCTCAAACAATCCGCCCGCCT
>CAUYRB010056449.1:0-28269 GCA_963574695.1 Propithecus perrieri
AGGTTTAAGTCTGTTACCCACCATGAGAGACACCACAACATGCAGTCATCAGACTGACCAAATCAATCTTTTTTGAACTTATTCAAGATAATGTTCTCCTGGTATTTCTTAGATTACATAGGGCATCCCATCAGGACTTGAGTGGAAAGTGATGTAAATACCAGTTTTCAAATACAGAACTTTGGTCAGAAATGTAGTTATTTAAAATTTTTTAAATTATAGAATATTTTCTATCTTCATGGGGATTTTAATTTTCTCTACAAATAAGCAGTGAGGTGGAGCCACATGATTGAAAGGAAAATAGAGGGAAAAAAATATTATAGAAAACATAATAAGCATCGAAGGCAGATAAAGGGATTCAACTCATTTATAATTGGAGTTCCTGATAAAAAAAACTAAAATTTAGAAAGAGAACCTATGATTACAATTATAGTTCAAGAAATATATTTTTAGAATTAAAATAATACTTGAGCCTGTATATTAAAAATACAAGATACATGTGCAAAAAAATGATCATGAACAGTCAATATTAGTACATTATTGGACCTCAAGGGGAAAGAAAGAATGCTTCATGCAGCAGTAAGAGAAATAAATATCACCTATAATAAATAGGGAAAGCATCAAACTGACCCTAATTTCCCCTACAGAAACATCTAATGACATTCAATTGAATAACATCTAAGAAATTCAACAAAAGAAAATGTCACATGACAATTTTATATCCAGCCCAACTATCCTTCAAGTGGTTAAAAAACTAAACAATTATATACATGCAAAAATTCCCTTGAGGTTTTTTGAGAAAACTGCCAGAGGGTGAAGTTCAGCTCACTAAGTGATGAATAAAGAAACTACAAAGAAAGAACTATGTGAGTAGTGTGTGCATTTAAATGTTGAACTAAAACTATTGAATAAAATGCATAGCAAAACATTTATATAGTATTTACTTTGTATTAGGCACTGTTCTAAATGTTTGTGATAGTATTAACTGTAGAGATTACAGTGACAGGTGAGAATATGAATGTGATATGCTTTCACAATTTATACATTAGCCTCAAGCTTTAAAAGTAGAGTTTAGAAAAAATTTAGTGTTCATGTAAATATTAGGAACCAAATTATTTCATTTCAAACTTAAATAAATCAAGTAATAGAAATATAAGTTGATTTAATCATATAAAAGTAAGCACTAAGAAAGAAAATATATTGACTGAATTTGGGTGATAGATACGATGTAAAGAAAAGGAAATACGGTGATGTTAAAGTGATTGTGACGGAAGAGTAATGGGTGTCACTTCTAAAATAGAAGGCTGAAAGTAAGATATAAAATTATAAATGTAATCCCTAGGATAAAAATGTAAAAAAAAAAAAAAGTATCCTAATGATTACAAGTATAACCACCAAAAAAGAAAAGACTGCATACTGAAAGACATTAAAAAACTCTAAAAACAGAAAAACAGAAACAGAAAACAGAAAACATAACACAACATAAAATACAGTCAGAACTATGGCCAGATATATGTATCATATTAATAAATGTAAATGACTGAAAAGTATTTATTAAAAGCAAAATATTATCTTACTGGATCACAAAGCAAAACCTAACTCTGTACTATGTACATAGGACACCTAAAACCTAAAAGAAATGTATAAAATGTGCATACATATATATAACATACACCGAGCAAATGTAAACAAACAAAAGTAAGGATTTCACGCTATCGGAAATGGCAGCATAACTTGCTGCAGAAGAACTCTTGCTTTGAGAACAACTGTAATAGTGGAAAACACACACACACACACGTAGTCTGTTTTGTCCATTTTAAGACACTGGAGAACTAGGCACAGAGACCTCAGAGAACTTTAAAGATATGAGAAAGAAAGGAGTACTACTTTGCCACTTGACTTTGGTCAGTTTGCAAGCAGCATCTGAGATACTGAGTAACTAAACAAAGTTCCCAGCAGTCCTTTCAGAATGTGGAAGCAAAAACTGAACTTCAGGATCTCCAAGGAGAAAGGTCTGACATACAACCCAGGCTTTCCAATGAGAATTTTAATTATCCGCACTCTAGTAGTAAGAGCGACCTAGAAATAGTCCTGCCCTCATAAAATATAAAGCCTATTTAGAGATCATTCAATTTCTAATTGGATTATGATGATGTTCCTTCAGCTTGTCTGCCTAAAACAAAATGAATCCTCTCTTGAGGAAAATAATATCACTGAGAACTTTAAATCATCTTCACAATTTTTTATTTAAAAGTCTGTTATTTAGTCAAAAAATTACCATGCATTTAAGAAGGCAGACTACATGACAAAAAAGCAAAGAGGAAAAACAGCCAACAGAAACAGAGCCAAAGGAGATACAGATATTGGAGTTATCAGATGATGCACATAGAATTGATTATTCTTGGATTTTTGAGTAGCATTTAAAAGGTAACATCAAGCCTATACATTCAAAGTTCACAGCTAGGAAAAAAGGACAAATTACAAGAAATCTTTTGAAAAGATCTCATGTAGGTTTAGAAGCTAAGAGGACTAAATGGGTCTATATTACAGAGAGGAGAAATAATTCAGTGGTGAGTAGACAAACAGCAACTCTTTTTGTTACAAGGAGGAATTTGCCAATTTTTGGTGTGAGCTGAAGTTTGTGGCTTGGCCCAGACAAAGAGCAGCAGCTGGAAAGATGAGAAACTAGTGCAGCCTTTAGCCGGCACTTGGGAATAGAGAAACAATATTGAAGGCTTGAGGGCCACAAATACATAGCAATTTTCTACAAAAGATATTTGCTGTATTCTAAGACTGTGTAAAAGACTTTTGAAATTCAAACTGAAATTTATGGTAGTCTCATAGTAATTAGAAAAAAAGTTCTGAAAACAGAAAAGGCAAGAGACTAAAGCCCTAGAGAGTGTGACATGTTGGTACTGTGGATCTACAGCCTGTTTTCACTAGCCAGCTCTAAGTATAGCCAAAAGTTGAGAAACCAGACCATCACTGCTGGCGTGAAATCATTGAATAAATTTGAGGAGTAGGGTATTTATATATTCCCAAAATATCTCCCCACATATTGTTTAATAGTTACAAAGGAAAAGGGATATTTATAGTGAAAAAAATCTGACAAACTCCGTCTTAACAAAATGATTAAAGTTAACATCATGAAAAACACAGCAAATAAATATTCTATGCTTCTTGAAATGATATCTAAGAAGGACACACAACATATATCATATGGTATGGCACATAATATCTATACTTATGGAGAGAGAGAGATAATATAATAGTATTCCTTCAAGAATAATCATAACCTGAATTTAATCATGAAGAAATTAGTAGACAATCTAAATGGGGAGACTTTCTACAAAACATTTGGCATGTGCTTTTAAAAAAAAAGTCATCTTGTAAAGACAAAGACTAACAAACTTTCAGATTAAAAGATATTAAAGACATATGACAAGTACGCATGCCTGATTCTGCATTGGATACTAAATCATAAAAAAATGTGCTATAAAGGACAACATTATTCAATAGATGACATAATCTTGTATTAATGTTTAATTTTCTAAAATTAACAGTTGTACCATGTTTTATGTAATAAAATGTTCATTTTCTTAGAAAATGTACAATGAATTACTTTAGGGTGAAAGGTCATGATATCTTACTTCTCAAGTGATTCAGTTTGTGTATAATGTGTGTATACAAAAGAAAATGTGACAAAATAATATTAACATCAGTTATTCTATGTGAGTATATATGGGAGTTCATTGTATTATTCTTGCAATTTTTTTGCCAGTTTAAATATTTTTAATTAATGTTAAAAAAAAAAGTGTGAGAAAACTCTGGAGAGCCTCTTATATGAATAAAAGCAAACCAGAAGTAGCTTGTGTTTTGCAATTTAGATGAGATTATACTTATTTTGAGGAACTCAGCTCATCACTGATAGCATAGTGATCTTCTAGTAGACTTGTTCTATAAGAAATCTTAAAAGCTCTTCAGACAGCAGGGTATGGTATTCAATAAAAATTTAGATCTACACAAAGAAATAGAGTTGGAAATGAAATAAATAAAAGTAAAAATAAAATTAGTTTTTTCTTCCTTTTAATTGCTCTAAAACCTAACTGCCTCTCTAAAATAGGGATTAGTAGGCTTTTCCATGAAGGATCAGATAGCAGATACTTTGATTCACTGGCCAAATGGACTTTTCTGCAATTACTCAATTCACCATTGTAGTGCTAATGCAGCCATAGATAATATATAACAAATGAGTATGGCTGTATTGTAATAAAGATCAACATGGTCTAGATTTTCCTCATATTGGCATCATTTTTTGGCATCTCTAAGGTGCCATACCCTTTCATTTCTTCATATATTTGCTCCTCTGTTCTCCCATTCCTGGCACACATTATCCATGTTATTATATTAACCTTCCCAACTTGTATATATTATTGAACACTTAATTCAGCCATCATCTCTTTTGAGACTCCTTCCCCAAACTTTTATTACTAACAGGCAAAATAGAACCCTGTTCTTATGATTCCATAGAAACTTATGCCTCCTGGCTATATCTCTGACTTGAGATATAGTTATTTAAATATCTCCAAGTCTTAGTTTTCTCATCTATATGATAAGAATAGTACCTACATTACAGGGATGTTGTGATAATGTATGTGAATTACTTAACATAGAGACTGGCCCACAGAAAACATTTAAAACATATAAAATGATATCTAATAGTATTGTGATGATGATTATTATTATTCTGTCATACTACTTAGTGATGAATAATATTGGCCAACATAAAGTATGCTTAGTTAGATATTGTTCCTAAGAGAACTGTCTTGCAAGAAATACTAAATGAAGTTGTTTAGGCTGGAAGTAAGTGACCCTAGATGGTAATTACAAAAAAGGAAAGAGCACAAGTGAAGGTAATCATGCAATTATGAAAGGTAGGATAAAGGCATATTGTTCTCTTTTCTTCTCTTGACTGACTTAAAAAGCAATTATGGCTGAGCATGGTGGCTCGCACTTGTAATCCCAGCACTTTGGGGGCCAAAGTGAGAGGATATACTTGAGGTCAGGAGTTCAAGACCAGTACTGGTCCTGGGAAATATAGCAAGGCCCTGTCTAAACAAAAAATAGAAAACTTAAACTGGCACGGTGGAATGTACCTGTAGTCCCAGCTACTTGGGAGGCCTAAATGGGAGAATTGCTTGGGTCCAGAAGTTCAAGAGTTCAATGAGCTATGATCACACTATTTTACTCTAGCCTGTGCAACAGAGCAAGACTCCATTTCTAAAAAAAAATAAAATAAAAGGAGATAGAAGCAATTGTTTAAAATAATATATATATAATATATTGCTGGGCTTATAGTGTATAGAATTGTAATGTGTTCCCGCACAAAGAAGGTCGGTAGGAATAAATCTATATTGGAGTTAGCAATACGTTATTGGATTTGTAAGATTAATCAATATAATATATAACTTTGATAGATGTAACAATAATGCCACAAAAGGAAGGGGAGTGAATTGTATTATATAGGAGTAATGTGTTTCTACAGCTCACTGGAATCAAGCTAGATATACCTAAAGCTGATTCTGTCAGTTAAGTTATGCATAGTAAGCCATGGAGCAGCAGTCCCCAACCTTTTTGGCACCAGAGACCGATTTCATAGAAGACAATTTTTCCACTGATGGAAGGAGGGTGTGCAGAGCTCAGGCGGTGATACGGCTGTGGGGAGTGACTGTTAATACAGATGAAGCTTCGCTGGCTCACCAAATGCTCACCTCCTGCTGTGCGGCCCCCGGATTCTAAGTTTAATGGAAGGTAATTTTTCCACAGAAAACAGGGAGGCGGGTGGAGGAGGTTGGCAGAGCTCTAACAGGGTCCCTAACAGCTGTGGACCAGTACTGGTCCATGGCCTGGGGGTTGGGGACTGCAGCCCTACGGCAACCACTAAAACAACAACAAACTTCAAAAAATATAGTGAGGCTGTGCGCGGTGGCTCACACCTGTAATCCTAGCACTCTGGGAGGCCGAGGCGGGCAGATTGTTTGAGCTCAGGACTTCGAGACCAGCCTGAGCAAGAGCGAGACCCTGTCTCTACTAAAAATAGAAAGAAATTAATCGGTCAACTAAAAATATATAGAAAAAATTAGCCGGGCATGGTGGCGCATGTCTGTAGTCCCAGCTACTTGGGAGGCTGAGGCAGGAGGATCACTTCAGCCCAGGAGTTTGAGGTTGCTGTGAGCTAGGATGACGCCACGGCACTCTAGCCCGGGCAACACAGTGAGACTTTGTCTCAAAAAAAAAAAAAAATAGTGAAAAATTATCAAATAAATTTAAATGCTTCATAAGAAAATATACACTTAATTCAAAAGAAAGCAGTAAAGAAAGAATGAAGTAACAACAACAACAAACCCATGAGACACCTAGTAAACCAAAAATAAAAATGGAAGATGTAAATCTTCCTTTATCAATGACATTAAATGTGAATGGATTAAAGAATCTGGTGAAAATATAGAGACTGTCAAACTGGATTTTAAAAAAACAGCATCGAAATATACCCCATCAATAGCAGATACACTTTAGACATGAATGTTTATAGCAGCATCATTCATAATAGCCAACTGGTAGAAACAACTAATACTGACAAAGTAGATAGATGAAATATGCTATATCTATATCTATACTACATATCATGTAGTATAAAAAGGAATAAAGTACCAATTTGTACTACAACATGAATGAGACTTAAAAACATTATGCTAAGTGAAAGAAGCCATTAAAAAAACACTACATGTTATATACGTGCATTTATGTAAATTATCCAGAATAGCAAAATCTATGGAGACAGAAAGGAGATTAATGGTTGCTTAGAAATAAGGGTTGGCTGGAGAGACAGAGGAGATAATGTAAAGAGCATGGAGTCTCTTTTTTATGTGATGAACATGTTCTAGAACATGTTCTAAAATTGACCATGGTGATGGTTGCGCATATCTGTGAATACAGTAAAAAAATCAAATTGTACACTTTAAATGGATGAATTACATGGTATGTGAATTATATCTTAACAAAGCTGTTTAAAATAAAAAAGAATAGAAGGAGATACTGAGAAGTGAATGAGCTAAAATTGGGAAATTCAAGTACAGCATACCACTAAACCACAATTCAGAATACTATTATTTTAGCCAAAAGTAAAAATTATTTAACAGCTCTTTTGTGAGAAAGAACAAGAAATTAATATCAGAACCCCATTGTGCAAAATACACGATCCATTATGTGCATTTCTATTTAAGTTATTAAAGTTATAGAGTTCAAAAAATAAATTTAAAAGCATAAAGACAATGCACAATATTTCATAGGCATATTTACGTATGAAAAAACAATAGAAAAACATTCTTGGACCATAGTTAATGTTGGGGAGGAATTTCTTCCCCAGGCTTTATGTTTTCAAGTCTAGGGACCTCCAGAGGCCGACTGCTTGCTTTTCTCTCCCCACCCACTCACTTCTCCCAAAGGGAACAGGAGTTCATTATCTGATTGGTAATTTGAGGAGAAAGAATTTTGCTTGCTCTGTTTATTCTTCCCTTCTCCTTTCTGTGCAGATCTACCTGTCTCAGAAAGAATGACCAGGTGCTCCTCCTCACGTGGTAAGTTAGATGAAGGAGGCTCTGTTGTCAGAAGTTCAGGACAGGGCAGTGCCAGCAAGCCTGTGGCCAGATCTAACAGAGGTGACTTTTTCATCTCTTTCTGTCTGACTTCTGTGTTTGTGTTTCACTTGATTCTGAACTCAGCTGGGGGAAAGGATGCTGCTTACTGGGCCCCTTTGGAACCTAATAGTTTAAAAAAAAAAATGTTACCGGGATTAAACACCATGAGCCTGACAGTTTAGTATCCTCAGAAGGTCAGAATTTTCTCCACATTCCAATCATTAACACCAGAAGGACATGAGACTCACCTTCCTTATTAAAACAAACAAACAAACAAATAAACAAAAGCTGAATTTACCTCTAGGTAAAGGAAATGAGAAGAGATGGGGCAAGGGTGATCAGGATCTTCAAAACTACTTGTAATGTTTAGTTCATTAGGCTCAGTATTGCATATGTCAATGTTTACTATTCTTAATATATGTTTTCACTTGTCTGATATATGTTTTAATAAATTTTAAAAAAAGAGAGGATACAACTGAACTTTTGATATGGAACGCTGTTGCAGAAGGGGGAAATGAGAGGGCTTTAAGACAATCTTTAAAGCTCAACATCTCTGCTTGCAAGTTTTTCCAAAAGAAAGATTTCATGAACCTATAATGCAGCAAGCCACTGTTTGCAAATGCTTGAAAAGCAGTATACTTCTATGTAAACATTTACAGAAACAATCAAGCAGAAAAGAGTTTCAAGCCCACATGGTGAGAGTGCATTGAAACCAAACCAAAAACCTCTGAGTTTATTCTCCTTGCAGTTTCATATATTGTCACACATCACAAATTAAAAAGCTCTTTAAAATAATTCCCAATTGGTATGTTTAAGATTATTTTTTCATTGTGAGAAAGCTTGCAGAGGACATTTGTGTATACTTGCTTTAAGACAAGTAGAATTATGCAAACACAAGAGAGATGGGAAGAGGGAGTGAAAACCATGCACTACTGCCAACGCATCTAAGGCAGTGTTTCTCAGACTTTTTTTGGTAAAGGCAGTTGTTACATTTTAAACCTTTTAAAATTTTTATTTTAAAATATTCTTTACATTTTTAATTTATCACCTTACCTTATAAAAATACAATTGAGTTACCAAAAACATCCAATAAAAATGTACACATACAAGCCAAAATCTATCTTCATTAGATTCAACAGACACAAAATCATTCCATCAAATTGTATAAACATTTTTAAATGCTTACTCTTAAGTACTGTGCTTATCTCATTGTGGACAGGTAAAACAATTTTGTGGACCAGCACTGGTCCATGGACCATACCTAAAGTGCTACTGATCAAAGCAACTCTTTAATTTACTGTTTTCCTACGTTCATCTTCATCTTGATGGTAATATACAAATATGCCTAATCTTGAGTCTAACTTGCTTTGACCTTAATGTTTCTTCCTTTAAAACATTTCAGTATGGTTTTCCTTTTTCAGTTTTATGTTATGCTCTGAATCTTTTTTTCTCTCTTGTCTTAAAACATTGCCTTTCACATCAGATTTGATGAGAAGATGACACTTCTTTTCTTTCTTTCTCTTGATGGATGACTGAGCATCCCTGAGATCAAACTGATTTAGTAACAACATTCACAGATGGTATACCATGGTCATTCTATTCTTCCCTCACTCTTCCTCCCTTCCATTCATCCCTCCCTCTTTCTCTTCCCTCCATTCTTTCCTTTCTCCCTCCCTCTCTCTCTCCTCCCTCAACAAAAAGCAGTTGGTGTCCTCTATACCAGGAGGTGGGGATCCACTGACAAGTGAGATACCCTAGGCCCCTGTCCTCATGGCACTCAATACTTACTAGGAAAGCACACATTGCTTAGAAAAGGGATAAATTCTACAAAGGAGAAATAGGGACTACTTTGACAGGGTTAACATGGGTGGTGAGACCAGCTAACCTATCTAATCTGGAGGACAACAGTTTACAACATTTTTTGAAGAAATAATTTGCCTTTGATGTGTACCATATTTAAAATGAAACTTTATCTTCTCAAAATAGGATTATTAGTTTTACAAGTCTGAAATGAATAATTTATTAAAATAATTTCATTTGGTTGAATTCCAGGAGATTGAAAACAATAATCTAATTATCTGAAAAGATCTGTTAGCCCAAAGGAATTTTAAATTAGATTATAAACTGGATTAATACTCATATATACATTAATATATCTTCTTATTTTTATTTTTAGAAATAAATATCTATAACTGTTTTGGTTTCAGTAACATGACCTTTCCCACTAAAGTCATCTATTCTTGTTAAATTAAAAGTGTCTTTACCTTTGTTGATAATTTCAATGATTAAACATACTATCAATATTTACTATTTTTTTACTTTCACGCATCAATTTAGCTTACTGGTCTGAAATTGTGGGCAATTCTATCATTTTTAAAACATTTTTCTCTAATTGACAAAAATAATGACTCTAAACTTTTACTAATTTATTCTGATAAGAAAAACAGATGATTTTACCCACATATGAAGAAAATATCTTATATTTTCCAATTACTTCAACATGTACTATTTCATAAATGCAGCCTTTTTAAAATTTTTATCAAATTATTCCTGATTTTACTTTCTTTCTGAATAACTAGTAAAATGTCAAAAATATCTGGTGATTGTATGGACTGAATGTTTGTGTCCCCTCAAAATTCATGTTTTGAAGCCTTAATCCCCAATGTGGTGTTGCTTTTAGGAAGTAATTAGGTTTAGATGAGGTCATGAGAATGGGGTCCCCATGGTGATGTTAGTGCCCTTATAAGAAGAGGAGGAGACACAAAAACCTGCTTTCTTCCCCATGTGTGGACACAGCAAAACCGCCTTCTGCAAGCCAAGAAAAGAGCCCTCACCAGGAACTGAACTGGGTAGCACTTTGATCTTGGACTCCCCAGCCTCCAGAACTATGAGAAATAAATTATTTGAGTCACCTAGTCCATGGTATTCTGTTATAGCAGCTTGCGCTGACTGAAGCTGTGATTGAAAGAGAAGAATATTATCTATATATTAATAACTACTGAAGAAGTTTTCAATAAATGTTTTATAGAAAAAATGGACAAAATGTTTTTTTCCTTCTATTGAAAATGATCAACCTGAAAAACTTAACAATTTTTTTTTGGTTATATGAACAAGGTAGAGAAAAGACAAGTAGCACAGAATGATGAAGACAAGAATTCCAAGTGCTCACTAGGTCCAGCTAAGTGCAGGGTTGATTTATGCATCATTCTGAAGCATTCTATCTAAAAAATATGAGTAACAAATATATTCTTCCAAAAGCTAAAAACTGCTTTTAATTTGAGATTGCTATTACCTAACAAGGAACGAAAGGTAACCATCTATGACCGTATATGTCTGTGAATATTTATGTATTAATACAATCTATAGCTTTGTAAAAATCATATGGACACTTTTGTGAATCATGTGTCTGAAATGTTTTAAAATTTTACATTCAAATGTGGTACTCAAGTCCTGAAAATTATTCATTAAAAAAATCAAACCTTCTGTTAATTCTTAAGAACATAATGATGGACTGCTAGAAAGTTATTATTTGATACTGAATTAGTTTGGAAGAACATATGTACTTTTGTTGCAGAAGCCTAGAAAATAGATCACCAAAAACAGCCAACAGAAGTTAACTTCTTCACTTCCATCTGTGCTGACTAAAACCATTTAGAATTCCGCCCAGTTGATGAGTTTAATTTGTTCTGTAGTAAGTGTTTTGGAACTACAATCCTGAGAACACTGTTGTTAACCTTATTGATATTTATGTGTATGCTTTCTTTAACATATATATCTTATTTAGTGTCACTAAGTTTGTAAGAACGATTGCTTTTATTTATCTTCTTGTAGAGTTCAGAACAATGTCAGGAAAACTTGAGAGCAGAGTGTTCCCACATGCAAGGAAATGCACTTTCCATCATGAGTTTGCTATAATGTTGCTTAATACAAAGGAAGTTTCCTCAAATGAAATACTGAAAAGAGCTTATTTCTTCTAGATTACAAAATTAGAGTGTATTTATTATAAGCTATTGCATCATTAGCTCTTATACAAATAGGGTGTGTTTAAATGTTAAAACTCACATTGGCAACGAAGAACTAAATTTCAGAGTTAAATTGTTTAAATCAATTTTTCCACAAACATGCCATGTTATATTATTTAATATCTCTATTCTCACTGCATCCACTTCTCTTACTCTTGGGATTTTATTTCTAACCTCTTCCCCATGTGTCTCATATGCTTTCTTCTTTCATTTTTTTTTCCATCCAGCTCTTTTGTATCCTTTTTCTCAACTACAGAACCCATAAAAAATATAGGTATTGTTTCAATTTCTTGAAATACATCACTTTAAGCCTACCTGCCGAGCTAGTGAGATCCCTATGCCTGCAACTTTGGTTGACATAGTCATCTGGGTCTACAAATACTGAAAAGGAACACTCTAGGCTTTACTTTATAGCAGAGCACAGAGCACATGGCTATCTGTTCCAAAGGGGAGTAGCATCAGCTCTTCTAGGAACAGTCCATCAGTGTCTACACAAATTCATAGCTTAAAGGATAAGCAAGCACACAGAGCCTACAAAGAGTTGAGACCAGAGCAATCATGATGCCATGGGTTAGTCCACTCCATACGCACATCTGGTAAGCAATTGAACCCTGTAAAATTGTAAATGTGGCCTGTTGAGCATAAGGGCCCTTTATATATGACATTATATTGACCAGGCTCTTGCTATCCCCTCTAGAGAGGCCCTTCACCCTGCTCTGTAAACAGAGAAGGAAGTCAGAGGCTCGCTCTTGCATGCAGGCGGTTGGCAGATCACCCTGAACTTGCTTTAGGCAGAGCACACTCAGGCGTCATGGTCAGTGGATATCTTGGAGCTTCAAAGGTGAGTCCACTGCTCAAAGGGAGACATTTCGATGACCCAGGATTCCTGGCAGATTTTATTTCAGTTGCTGCAGAGTTCTCAAAAAAGCTCAAAAGCCCTCCAGCTGCCTGGAGAGTCTGTGAAATGCATGCAGTGGGTGCCCCAGACAAAGCTTTAGAAAACTGCTAGCATCACAGCTCCAACCCAGACTCTACATCTTGATTTCACTAGAACAGATGTTATCTGCAAGCAATTAACATACTTGTCATCGCCAGTGAAACAGATACAGAATTCTTCAGGTTGATTTTTTTTTAATGCCCCCTAAAAGAAAAGTGTTTGTGCACAAAGAAAAAACTTTCACATTAGTATTAAAGTAATATTCAGTGAAGAAAGTTGCATGTGTCAATTTTGCAGTGTGTTCCAATTTTTGGAAAAAAGATACTATAATAATTTTTGGAAAACTGTTAGGGAATAATAAAAGTCACCAGAAACATAAATATTAGTGTTAGCTGCCTATTCAACTAAAGCAGTATCTGTTTGTGATTATTGTGTATCTTCATATAATGATTGATACAATTTGCCATTTGATATATTTTTCCCTATTTTTAAATTTTCAACATTACTTAATTTTATAGGTTTCTATGTAAAATAATGGGATTCTATTTATAATATTTACACAGATATCAAGTAGTAAAATATTGATTAAAATATGTCCCTTAACATTTGTACAAGTGAAAATTTGGTGAGATTCAATGTGTGAATGTCCTAGATGGTAAAAACAAAAATAGCAACAAAATAGCAGAAGTTTTAAACTCTTAAACTGTTTCCAAAAAATGCCCGAATAACATAATACCTTTATATTATATCATTATTCTATAGGAATCAAACCATTTTCTTATAGATTAACTCATAAGATGAGGGTTCTGAGTTATCTATCCTCATTAAATTCATAGTTTTCATTTGGCATTCATGTCTTCACGCTTTTTAAAATTATTGAAAACTAACAGTTCTGATTTCCAGCATTTCAACTTCTGATCACAAACATTTCTGCAGAGATTAAATAAAATTTTTATACTCCTTTTAAATTAAGAAAATTGATATAGTTTTTAGACAACACTCCTCCTACAATAACAGCTTAACTGGTTTGAAAATACAAAATTAAATCATGCTGATACTATGGCTGATATATTCATTCCAAATGGTACTTGTATTTAAAATGACATGAATAATTACAGCTATTGGGAGGCAGATATGGGACAGTGAAAAGAACACTGGACTAGAGTCTGATATTCTGTATCACTCTCATAGGTCTATAATTTACTAACTGGTGACCTAGAAAAATGACTTAAGTTTTTTACCTAGAAAATTATGACCTTCTTCAATGATTTATTGTAATAGTTAATTAAGATAACATATGAAAACACTTCATAAATTATAACACATTATGCAAATGAAAATAACCTTTAATCATAGAATATTGCACATGGTATACACTCAATGAATACCTGATGGAAGGCATTATCAACTTTACTAGGTGATCTTAGCTAATGTGTCTTGTTGATTTTTGGCGCTTCCTCTCTAATAGGAAGTGTTTAGTGAGTGCAGCTTAAATGCTAGATAGATCGGTTGTTAATTTGTCTACTGATGAATCCTTCATGCATCATGCAGAAGCTCAGGTGTACTCACACTCTTCTCCCAACCTCTTTTTGCTTAGAGAGGTTAAATAAGTAGGGTCACTGTCATGAAGTGACTTATACAATGCGGTAAATAATCCCACGTTTGTTTTAGTACAATGAGAAGCCATCAAAAGATTTTAGACAACATGAGACTTCATGACTCTCCAGATCCTGCTCAAGCCTAGCATCGACTCAGCATTGGTGTGAAAGTCAAATTCTTTAGTTTGCAGTCTCCACGTCATTTATTAGATACCTTACTGCCAAAGAGAAGACTACTGTATATTTTAACATCTTTCATTTGTACTGATTCTTTAATAAATGTTTTTTTCTTTTGAGTCATATCAGAATCCCCTTGTGGTTTCTCATTCATCTTCAAAGTCTCAGCACTTATTAAACTGCCCTGTAAGAAATAATTATCTAAAAGTTTGCTAATATTAATGATTTGAAACCTCTAAAACCAGACCTGGATGTTGTGGGTGAGCTTTTGTCCAAGTGAGGGCAGAAGTCCTGTTACCCTTGTGCAGTTCACTTGATCTACTTCATAATCGGTACTTTAGCAAGAAAGGCAATACTTAGAATTTACTCTACCTAATTTTGTATTTTTGGAATTCAGTCCTCAATCCTTTAAAAAGTATTTCCCTGGCCTTCCTTCTAATTAAAACTTCTGATTTATGAAAAAATTAACTTAAAAAACTTATGGTTTATTCATGAATTTGTTGATCCATTTGGTAAATATTTGTGAAAGAACTTCTAGATGCAAGCTATTGTTCTAAGCACATTGGATACAGCAATGAACTAGCCAGGGCAGACACTCCCTGCCCCTTGGAGTCTAATTCTACTGGGCAAGACACGTGACAAATTAAGTAAACCCACCATAAAAGAAATACTTTTAGATAGTTGAACATCTGATGAAAGAAACAAACAGGGTACTATATAGAGACAAGCAGGTGCAGGAGGGCACTTTAGAGTCTGAAAATGACAATTTAAGATGAGATGTGAAGGATGAGAAGAAGCCCATCATGCCAAGAGTCAGGTAGAGAACAGAAGGTTCAAAATCCACAGGCACACAAGAACTTGACATATCCTAACAGTTTTCAAAGGCCAGTGTGGGTAAAGCATAGTGAGGGGAAATGAAAGAGGAATGGGATAATGTAGAAGACATAATAATAGCAATATTATTGTCTAACATTTATTGTGGGGCTTTCTATTGCCAGATATAGTGCTAAATAAGTGCTTTGAAAGCTTTGCAAGCTGTCTCACTTAATCCTCACAACAATTCTATGATGTAAATATTATTATCAACATTTTACAGACAAAGAAACAGGTGCTTAGAGAGGTTAAGTAAGTAGAGTCCCTATCATGAAGTGACTTACAGAAAGTGGTAAATAATCCCACGTTTGCTTTAGTACAATGAGAAGCCATCAAAAGATTTTAGACAACAGGGTAATAAAATTCATTTCTATTAATATAAAAATTTACCCTGAATGACAGGTGAAAGACAGATTGCTTAATTTCCTGCTCTTCTCTTCATATCTGATTCATTTTGTGCCCAACAGATTATGAACCCATTTGGGATGGTAGAGACTATCACTATTGCTTATCACTTTACATCCAGTACTTATCATGGTGTTTAGTATATTGTGGATGCTCAATTAATATTTATTTAATGAATGGCTGTATTTGATACTTGCTGATTTCCACTTTCTTGAATTCTAATTTGGGTTACTGATCTTAAACGTAATATTGCTTTCCATTTTTTTAATCCTATAAGTCTATTCCAGGTTTCCCTTTATCTTTTCTGAGATTTTGATAAGAGGGTAATTGCATACAGTAACAGGTGTACATTGTTCTTTTTTAGCGTTACTGCATCGGTTGTGTCAAATTCCACAGTAGCTGGGTGTCCTACTATGTTTGGGTTGCTATAGAAAATACCATAGACACTGTGGCTTATAAGCAATAGAAATTTATTTCCAAGATGTATTTATTTCCAAGATCAAGGTGCTGGCTGATGTGATTTCTGGGGAGGGCCAGTTTGGTAGTTCACAGATGGTGCCTTCTAGCTGTGTCCTTTCATCATGGGAGAGGCAAGGCAGATCTCCAGGGCTTCTTTTATAAGGGCACTAATCCCATTCTTGAAGACTCTGCCCTCATGATTTAATCACCCTCCAAATAACCTCCTAATACCATCACATTGGTGATTAGGTTCCAACACATGAATTTTGAAGGGACACAAACATTCATATCGTAGCACTGGGGAAGAATGGAGATGCAGCTGCAGACAGAGGGGTCAGATAGGAGGCCACAGAAGTATAAGGCATAAGAACCCTCATGGCAGAGTCTAGGGTAGCACAGAAAAATGAAGTCTCTCAGTTTTTCTGGGCACTGCAAAGACTCATTCTACTCAAGGACCCCCACTCTGTCTTGCCTTGCTTATTAGGCTACATGTCTGAGGCTTTTGCTCCCCACTGTGTCCATAACAAATAATAATGGTTATTAATATGTCTATTTTGCTGAATGTAACAAACTGAATGAGGATCTGAGTGCTGGTGGAAGTAAAACTCATACGTTAGAATTTAGTCCTTTTTATTCAGTATACAATTACATCCATCTTGAAAAAAACAGTTAAAGGCCAAAATTCCTGTATGTTTCTCGTTATGGGTTATACTATAAGTTTTGAAAACTTTGATATTTTTAATTTATAAAATATAATATTGGATATAGCAGTTGCTCAAGGTTAATCAGAATGGGCTAGATTTTGCTATTATAAGAAATTAATCCTAAATCTCAGTGCCTTATCAATGAGATTATCTACAGACTGACTCTAGTCTGCAGAGTTTCACGCAGTAGTCCAGGAGGACAGAGGCTCTGCCATTTTACAGCAGCACTCTCTGAAACATGCAGCATCCTTGCTTGTTAGGAAAGAGATTATAGGAGAATTACGGGTGGAATTTTTATGTCTTAAACCTGTAAGTGATACATACACCTTTTAATCTCATTTTACCAGTCAAGACTAGTCACATGCTAGTGTTAAATGTCAAGGGGACTAACAAATATGGGTAAGCAGACGGCAGTGGAGCAGCGTACACTCTGCAATGTTCTTCGAATATACCATTTTCAGAAGGGTAGCAAGCCTAAGACTTTTAGTTGGTAATAGATGAATCGTACTACCCTTTCACGTTTGTACTTTCCGTTTGGCTTCTGCTTTTCTTTACAGTCAGGGTACACTGATTATTATATATTCACTGGAGCACCAGATGTATTTCCATAGTTCCCGTTCATGTAGATTGTTAAATAAACAGATGCCATTCCTAATTAGGAATTTCTATTACTTCTTACCTAATACAAAATGCATCAAGTCATTTCCAAATTAGAGACTTTTAAAATATTCTTCATGGTCTTATAATAGGGTGAAGCTTAGTGCTGTCATTTGTCCCAAATGTACTGTTCACTTGCTGATTGATTTGAAACATAACTTCAGGAATTGTGAAAGCATCTTCCAATTTTTAAATAAGAAGCAGTTGTGCTATGTTTCTAAATGATATACTGTGTTGGCACAATACCTATATGGTGTCATCGTTATTGTAATATTGAAGATTCAGGCAAATGTTCAGTTATGTTTTCACTTATTTTGGAAAATTGGATTACATCAATAAATTTACCAGGAAAAAGGACATGGCTCAAATATTTAAAAAAAATATCTTTCAAATATGGTTTTAGGATTCAATTCGAATATTATTGTGAAATGTTTCTGGACATGTTGGAAAGCCATCTGTAGCATGTTGTCAAAGGAATTCGTGTATCATTTGGGAGGTTAAACTTAAGGACTTCTGGGTTTTCTTAGAAGGTTCCATTCATTTCCAGAATTCTTTTGTTTCAACGATTGACATGTTCATTAAGCATTTTTTTTTTTTCTGTCTTTAATCACTAGGTTCAGAGTCCAGGCCTGGAACACTTCCCCTTCCTTTTATAAAGAAAATTTGCAAACAGATAATCATGAATTTTGAGTTAATCTAACAAATAAGAATTATATTTTTGATTCTAGCAGTGCAGTGGATAAGATATTCTTGAAGTTCCTTCCATCTAACCTGCCATTAGAGACTGCATTAAATATAACAAATGATTTTTAATCATGGATTTTTCTCATTAAAAAAATTAAAATGATGACCTTTGAGCTCAGACCTAAAGAAAAACTGAAAATTAGCAAGAGTGAAAGGAGCAGAGAGCAATGAGAATCAAAGATTAAGAGCAAGGAGAATTGGTGTTAAAGAAAACTTAAATCAGTGGCTAATTGTATCAAATTCACAGATAGAAAGATTCAATATTTTAAAAAATATCAGTTTTCCCCAAATTGGTACATGGAGGTCAATGCAATTATGATCAAAATCCAAACTGAATTGTTTCTGAAGAATGTGACATATAGATTTTAAAGTTTATGAAGAAGTTCAAGGACCCAAGAGTAGTGAAAATATTTTCTAAAAAGAGAAATCATATTAGGGGAATTGTCTTGCCAGACATTTAGACTTATTATCGTGAATTGGAATAGGATTAAAAATAACCAACACAGCTCACAGATAAACTCAATAATATAGGGAAAAGAATACGTGTCTGAGTCGGCATTGTAAATGACAGGGAAAAGGAAGGACTATGAAATACGTTTGCCGGATCAGCTCATTATCCACATGGGGGAAATTACGTTGAAACACAACCTCAGACCACGCACAAAGATCAATTTATGATGAACCAAAAAAACAGCTTTTTTACATATTAAGGAAAATGTGTGGAAGTATCTTTATAGCACCATAATAGAGTAATATTTCCTAAGCAAAGCATAAAATGTACTAACTATAAGGGAAAAGATGGATACATCAGACCATAGCAAATTCACGAACTTTTTTAAATGACTCTTAAAAAAGCAATAAAGGCACGATTATTTTTTTAAAAAAGATAGTTAAAACACACATTACCAGCAAAGGAGTATTATCTAAAATATATAAAATTCCTAAAAATAATAAAAAGGCCATCTAATTTTTTAATTGGTAAAAATATATGCAAAGAATTTCATAAGAGGAAACAAATGGCCAATAAACATAGGAAAAATTATTGAACTTGCTATTAATAATTAATAATCAGGGAATTAGAAATAAAACCTAGAGTTAGAGATCATTTTTCTTAGTCCATTCATGCTGCTGTAGCTAAATACCTGAGCCTGTGTAATTTATAAAGAACAGAAATTTATTTATCACAGTTACAGAAATTAGGAAGTACAATATCAAGGCACCAACAGATTTGAAGTCTGGTAAGGGCTGCTGTCTGCTTCCAAAATGGTGCCTCTTTCTGCATGGTGCATATTGGTAGACACGATGTTATTGGAATTTTCTAGGTCTTACATAGACTGGTATGTTCACAAATGCTTGTTTTATAAAATACTTCATAACTCTCATGTTATTTACATTGTTCTGTGTCAAATTAAACATAATGAAAATGAAAAATTAAGGAAAAAGTTTATCTCATTTATTAATTGGTACTATCATTTTTGGATATTGTAGTACCGGGTGCTGGTTCAAGCCTGCTAAGCAGAATTTATTAGGCCATAGATCTTCAATAAATATCCTGACATAATTGATTCTATATTTGCAAATACTTAGATAACTCTTGCATGTTTTTCCTATTTTCCTTAGCTTCTTTCTTTATTTTTTCCTGTTAGCTCTCATTTCTAATATGCAACTAAGCTCTGACTCCTGGGCTAGGCTTTACCTAGATTTAGTGTCAGAAACGCTCAATTGTAACAAAGTTAGGGTAAAACCTCAGGTTAGTCTGAAATGTTTTGATTTGGAAGCAAGCAGCAAAATAGCCACTTTCCTTTGACTACCAGTTTTGTATTCCCTGATTTACCACTGACATTTCCATCTATTGTTGAACACATTAATCCTGCTTGCACATTGCTTCTTCCAATACCTTTCAATCCTTATCTTAAAAATCAATGTGTCAATGAAAAAAATGCTATAAAAAGCACAACTTTGAAGATTGTGAAGGGGAAGTAGCTGTTCCCAACCCTTACTATATTGCTGCTTAGGATCTCAAGTTAATGATGAGTATTTTACTTTCACCTGTTTCTGACTCTAGTATTATCCCGTGTGCTAGAGATTCATGCTGGCAGTGTCCTCAGTCTGCTTAATTTCTGCTCTTTTTATTACCACCTTGGAACCAAGAATACAAAGGGGCATAACTTATAGTTCTCAAGATGGGAAACAATAAATATTTAGAAAGGATTACATGTTTGAAATATATGTAATTCGTTTTTTTACTTTCTTAGTTTTGTAACTTGTAGTACAAATCATTTACTATTATAAACATTAATTAGCAATGTTCTAATCAATGCAATTAGAAAGGAATAAATAAAATAGGCTCATGTAACTAACTTTAGAAAATCTGTTCCTATGTATCTATCCATTCTCTCTGGTGATTTGTATTTTGTTTTAATTCAATATATCAAAGATAGTTTTTTTGTTGTTATTGTTTTGGTGAGTTTTTTTTTTTTTTAGTTTTTTAAATAATCTTTTCTTCTTGACCCAGGCAATCCCCTTCCCACAGAGGGCAACTGTAGAGGTGACCAGATGACAGCTTGTGCAGCTCTTATAACTGGAACCTGCTGGAGTTGGGGGAATGTATATATCCAGCTATCACCCAGAGTCCTGAATTCTGACCTGATCATTAAAGATATCCTCAGTCTTGTGGCCCAGAATGTTGAGTACCTTGGACCTTCTAGCACTGAGAAAACTTGTGTGGGAAGCAAGACATGTACTCTTTTTTTTGATCAGCTTCCAAAGAATACCACAAGTGAGCAACAACCAGGAGAAGATAGGATATAGCTCATAGAAGAGATTAAAATCCCATGAGCAACAGATCCATTAAAAAAGACAATGGGAAGAGAGTCTTTGTTGCCGATGTTTTGTATGTTTTTTTTTTTAGCATATGTGAATGGCAATTTAAGTAAATATAATAACTGAGTAGTATATTTTGAAAAAAATTGACATTTTTTGTTATTGAAAACATCTAATATAAAATTAACAGAGATGAGTCAAATTATAAAACTAAGAAAGTAAAAAATAATTGTACACATTTCAAATTTATAATCCTTTCTGCATATTAGCTTCCCACCTTGAGAACAATAGCAATTTATGCCCCTTTGAATTCTCAATACCAACATAGAAGTAAAGGAGCAGAGATGAAGCACATTGTGGAGATGATGTATTCATTAGTCTGATTCATTAATTGCTGTTTATCAATCTGTTTTATCTTTTTATTTTTCATTCAACATTTTTTATTTCAGCATAGGACTACTTCTTTCAATGAATATGATTGAGTGCTAACACTAAGCAACTGGGGAGAGAAAACTATCAATATGTTGAATCCTTTTTTTTTTCTTTTTTAAAATGTTAATAGATTGACAGAATATAACTTGATTTTGTTACATGTGTATATTGTATAGTGGTAGAGTTTGGGCTTTTGGTGTACCCATTACCCAAGTAGTCTACATTATACTCCATAGGTAATTTTTTGTTCTTCACCCGCTCCCATCCTTCTCCCTTTTAAGTCTCTAATGTTCATTATACCACTCTTTGTGCCCTGTGCAGCCATAGTTTAGCTCCCACTTATAAGTGAGAATATATGGCATTTATTTTCCCATTTCTGAATTACTTCACTTAGGAGAATAGCCTCCAGTTCCATTCAAGTTGTTGTAAAAGACATTATTTCATTCTTTCTTATTGTTGAGCCGTACTCCATGGTATATACATACTGCCTTTTCTTGATCCACTCATAAGTTGATGGGCACTTAGATCGATTACATACCTTTGCAATTGTGAATTGTGCTATATTAAACATATGAGTGCAGGTATCTTTCTGATATGATGATTTCTTTTCCTTTGGGTAGATACCCACTAGTGGGATTGTAGGATCAAACAGTAGATGTTCTTTTAGTTCTTTGAGGAGTCTTTGTACTGATCTCCATAGAGGTTGTACCAATTTACATTCACACCAACAGTGTATAAGTGTCCACTTTGCCCTGCATCCATGACAATATCTATTGCTTTTTGACTTTTTAATGATGACTATTCTATAAATAATTTGAGTAAGATGGTATCTCATTTAGCCTTTAATTTGCATTTCCCTAATTATTAGTGATGTTGAGGATTTTTTCATGTTTGTTGCCATTTGTATATTTTCTTTTAAACAAATGCCTGTTCATGGCATTTGCTCACTTTTTAATGAGGTTGTTCTTTTCTTTCTTGATGAATTGTTTGAGATCCTTGTAGATTCTGGATATTAGTCCTTTGTAGGACAAATATTTTGCAAATATATTTTCCCATTCTGTAGGTTGTCTATTTACTCTTCTTATTTTTCTTTTGCTGTGCAGAAGCTTTTTAGTTTGATTAAATCCCATTTGTCTACTTTTATTTATATTGCATTTGCTTTGGGGGTCTTACTCATAAATTCTTTGCCTGCCTAGGCCAATGTCCAGAAGAGTTTTTTCTAGGTTTTCTTCTAGAATTTTTATTGTCTCCGGTCTTATATTTAAGTCTTTAATCCATCTTGAGTTAATTTTTGTATATGGTGAGAGATAGGGATCTAGTTTCATTTTTCTGCATATAGTTATTCAATTTTCCCAACACCATTTATTGAACAGTGTGTCCTTTCCCTGGTGTATGTTTTTGTCTGCTTTGCTGAAGATCAACTGGTTGTTGGTATATGGTTTTTTTATTATGATTATTATTTTGATTTTTAATTTTTTTTATTTCAGAATATTACAGGGGTACAAATATTTAGGTTACATATAGTGCCTTTGCCCCACCCGAGTCAGAGCTTCAAGTATGTCCATCCCCCAGATGGTGTGCACCGCATACATTAGGTGTGAATATACCCACCCTACCTACCCACTCTTGCCTGCCAACACCCAATGAATGTTACTACTGTATGTGCACTTAAGTGTTGATCAGTTAACACCAATCTGATGGTGAGTACATGTGGTGCTTGTTTTTCCATTCTTGTGATACTTCACTTAGTAGAATGGTCTCCAGTTCTACCCAGGGTAATACAAGAGATGCTATATTACCATTGTTTTTTGTGGCTGAGTAGAACTTCATGGTATACTTATACCATATTTTATTAATCCATTCGTCTTTTTATGGGCATTTGGATTGTTTCCACATCTTTGCGATTGTGAATTGTGCTGCTATAAACATGCTAGTGCAGATGTCTTGTTTATAGAATATCTTTTTTTCCTTTGGGTAGATGCCCAGTAATGGGATTGCTAGATCAAATGGAAGTTCTACTTGTGGTATATGCTTTTATTTCTGGGTTCTCTGTTCTTTTCCATTGATCAATGTGTCTTCTTTTATGCCTGTACTGTGCTGTTTTGGTTATTATAGCCTTGTAGTATAATTTGAATCAGGTAATGTGATGCCCCCAGTTATGTTCTGTTTGCTTAGGATTGCTTTGGCTATTTGGGCTCTTTATTGGTTTCATATGAATTTTAGAATTGTTTTTTCTAACTCTGTGAAAAATGACATTAGTATTTTGCTAAGAATTGTGTTGAATCTGTAGATTGCTTTGGACAATATGGTCATTTTAACAATATTGATTCTTCTGGTCTAAGAGCATGGAATATTTTTCCATTTGTGTTGCCTATGATTTCTTTCACAGTGATTTGTAGGTCTTTTTTAGAGATACTTTCTTGGTTAAATTTACTTCTGGTATCTTTTTCATTGAAATTTTCTAGGTTTGGAGTTTTTGTTACTTTTCTATTTTACTTAACTAAATTCTTGATTTATTTATTTGTTTTTTCTTATTTAACAGAGTACTTAACCACTTTTTCTACTATCTCATATATTATGAAATGTCATATTTCATTAATTGTAGATTTCTATAACTGAAATTTGTCTTTGATAAGAATTTTTAGATTATTTTTTATTTTTCCAGTTATTATTTCATTGAAATCTGCCTTTCTGGCTATACATAATTTTGTTTTTTCTTTTTTTTTTTATTTCAGCATATTATGGGGTACAAATGTTTAGGTTACATATATTGTCTTCACCACACACAAGTCAGAGCTTCAAGTGTGTCCATCCCCAGATGGTGGTGCATACCACACCCATTAAGTGTGAATATACCAATTCCCTCCTACCCCCTCCCACCTGCCAAACTCACGATGAATGTTACTACTATATGTGTACTTAAGTGTTAATCAGTTAATACCAATTTGATGGTGAGTACATGTGGTGCTTATTTTCCATACTTCTGATACTTCACTTAGTAGAATGGGCTCCAGCTCTATCCAAGGTAATAAAAGAGGTGCCAGATCACCATTACATTTTGTGGCTGAGTAAAAGTCCATGGTATATGTATACCACATTTTCTAAAGCCACTCATGTATTGATGGGTACTTGGGTTGTATCCACATCTTTACAATTGTGAATTGTGCTGCTATAAACATTCTAGTGCAGATGTCTTTTTTTATAGAATATCTTTTTTTTTCTTTTGGGTAGATGCCCAGTAATGGGATTGCTGGATCAAGTGGTAGTTCTACCCGTAGGTCTTTAAGGAATACCCATATTACTTTCACAGAGGTTGTACGAATTTGCAGTCCCACCAGCAGTGTATGAGTGCTCCTTTCTCTCCACATCCATGCCAATATTTATTGTTTTGGGACTTTTTGATAAAAAGCCATTCTCACTGGAGATAAGTGATATCTCATTGTGGTTTTGATTTGCATTTCCCTGATTATTAGAGATGTTGAGCATTTTTTCATATGACTGCTGGCCATTAGTCTGTCTTCTTTTGTAAAGTTTATGTTCATGTCCTTTGACCACTTTTTAATGCAGTTAATTTTTTCTTGCTGATTTTCCTGAGTTCTATATAGATTCTAGTTATCAGCCCTTTATTGGATGAGTAGCATGTGAATATTTTCTCCCATTCTGTAGGTTGTCTGTTTGCTTTCATGATAGTTTCTTAGAAAGTGAAGAAGTTTTTTAATTTTATCAGGTCCCATTTATTTATTTTTGTTGTTGCTTTGATTGCCTTTGGGGTCTTCTTCATAAATTCTTTGCTAGACCAATGTCTATAAGGGTTTTTTCAACATTTTCTTCTATAATTCTTATAGTTTCACGCCTTAGGTTTAAGTCTGTTATCTACTGTGAGTTGATTTTTGTGAGAGGTGAGAGGTGTGGATCCTATTCCAGTCTTCTACATGTGGCTGTCCAATTTTCCCAACACCGTTTATTGAATAAGGATTCTTTTCCCCAGTGTATGTTTTTGTCTGCTTTGTCAGAGATTATATGGCTATATCAGGATATTTTTATATTGGGTTCTCAGTTCTGTTCCATTGGTCTATGTCTCTGTTCTTGTGCCAGTACCATTCTGTTTTAGTTCCTATAGCCTTGTATTATAGCTTGAAGTCTGATATATATATATATTTTTTTGCCTAAGATTGCTTTGGCTATTCAAGGTCTTCTCTGGTTTCATACAAAATGTAGAATTATTTTTTCTACATCTGTGAAAAATGATGTTGGTATTTTAATAGGGATTGCATCAAATCTGTAGATCACTTTAGGTAGTATAGACATTTTAACAACGTTGATTCTGCCAATACACAAGCATGGTGTGGTTTTCCACCTGTTTACGTCCTCCGCTATTTCCTTCCTCAATGTTTCATAGTTCTCCCGGTAGAGGTCTTTCACCTCCTTAGTTAAATATATTGCTAGGTATTTTATTTTCTTTGTTGTTACAGTGAAGGGCATTGAGTCTTTGATTTAGTTCTCAGTTTAACTCTTATTGACATATGGGACTGCTACTGATTTCTGCACATGAATTTTGTAACCTGAGACTTTGCTGAATTTGTTTATCAATTCCAGTAGTCTCATGCCACAGTCTTTGGTGTTTTCTAGATATAAGATCATATCATCAGCAAAGAGCAATAGTTTGACTTCTTCTGTCCCAATTTGGATGTCTTTGATTTCCTTCTCTTGCCTGAATGCTCTGGGAAGGACTTCCAGCACTATGTTGAATAGAAGTAGCGATAGAGGGCAAACTTGTCTGATTCCAGTTCTAAGCAGGAATGCTTTCAATTTTTTCCTGTTCAGTATGATATTGGCTGTGGATTTGTGATATATGACTTTAATCATTTTTAGGTAAGTCCCATCTATGCCTATTTTGTTAAGCATTCTTATCATAAAAGGGTGCTGAATTTTGTCAAATGCTTTTTCGGCATCTATTGAGAGGATCATATGGTCTTTGGTTTTGCTTCTATTTATGTGTTGAATTACACTGATAAATTTGCATATGTTAAAACATCTCTGCATCTCTGGGATGAGGCCCACTTGGTTGTGATGGATTATTTTTTTTTATAAGCACCTGAATTCGGTTTGCTAGGATTTTGTTGAGAATTTTTGCATCTATATTCATAAGGGATATTGGTCTGTAGTTTTCTCTTTTGGTGAATCCTTTCCTGTTTTGGTATCAGGGTGATGTTGGCTTTATAAAACATCTTGGGGAAGATTCCTTCCTTCTTGATATTGTGAAATAATTTCTGCAGGATAGGCACCAGTTCTTCTTCGTAGGTCTGGTAAAATCCATGTGTGAGACCATCTGGTCTGGGTCTTTTCTTTTTAGAAAGGCTTTTTATTGCTGCTTCAGTTTTGGTACTTGATATTGGTCTGTTCAGGAATTCTATTTCTTCCTGATGGAACCAAGAGAGGCTGTGTGTTTCTAAGAATTTGTCCATTTCCTCACGTTTTCAAGTTTATATACATAGAGGCTTTTATAATATTCATATTTGATATTTTGTATTTCTGTGGTGTCAGTTGTAATTTCTCCTTTTTCATTCCCAATTGAGTTTATTAGAGTCCTTTCTTTTCTGATTCTCATTAATCTAGGAAGAAGATCATCAATTTTGTTTATTTTTTCAGAGAACCAACTTTTTGATTTATTAATCTTCCACATAGTTTTTTTTTATTATGGATTTCATTTAGTTCTGATCTTTGTTGTTTATTTTCTTCTACTGGGTTTGGGGTTGGATTGCTCATTCTTTTCCAGTTCTTTCCAGTTCTTTCAGTTCTTTGATTGTTGATATGTGATCTTTCTGTCTTTTGGATGTAGGCATTTATGGATATAAATTTTCCTCTCAGGACTACTTTAGCTGTGTCCCACAGATTTTGATAACTTGTGTCTCCTTTATCATTTAGTACAAAGAATCTTTTGATTTCCATCTTAATTTCCTCCTTAATGCAATATCTGTTCAACAGAAGGTTGTTTACTTTCCATGGGTTTGTGTAGAAATGAGAGTTTCTGTCAGAGTTGATTTCTAATTTTATTCCACTGCAGTGTGAGAAGATGCATGGTATAATTTCCATTTTTTAAAATTTTTGAGACATGCTTTGTGGCCTCAAATATGGTCAATCTTAGAACATGTCCCATGAGGCTTATAAGAAAAATATATATTCAGTGGTTTATGGGTAGAACATTCTGTAATGTAAGTCAAGCCCATCTGTTCTAGAGTTCTATTTAAGTCCATTATTTCTTTGTTTATTTTCTTTTTGGAGTGTCTGTCCTGTTCTGTCAGATGTGTGTTGAAGTTCCCACCTATTATGGTGCTGCTGTTTGTCATTTTGTTTAGATCAAGTAGGATTTGCTTTATGAATCTGGGTACACCTGAGTTAGGTGCATAAATATTTAGAATTGTTATGTCTTTTTGTTGAATTGTACCCTTCACCATATATAGTGATCCTCTTTGTCTTTCATTAGTTTTGTTGATTTAAAGACTAAGTTATATGAAATCAGAGCTGCTATGCCAGCTTTCTTTTGGCTTCCATTTACATGGAATATTGTTTTCCATCCCTTCACCTTGAGTCTGAATGCATACTTGTGGGTTAGATGTGTTTCCTGAAGACAGTAGATACTTGGCTTGTGATTTTGTTTGCTTTCTTCAGACAGTTGGCAGCCATGTAATCTGATGCAAACCTAACTAGCTGAGAGAACTTATTAATTGAAAGAATAAAGAT